>CM012438.1:2527061-2792061 GCA_003999625.1 Oryzias javanicus
CCAATTCACTGGTGGCAGGGTTTATAGAACAGATGCTTGAGAAAGACGTCATCTCAACCCGTCGAATGGAGGCTCTCTTGTTCTAGTCTGATATTTCTGTTTTCAAGCATGTTTTTGGATCTTCTTAAGCTAATCTATTCCATTTTCTGACACACAGTTGAAAATGAAAGAAAGCTACTCTAATTTATCACGTGTTGTCTTATTTTGATCTATTTTTTAATGACCAATACTTTTTATTGGGTATGTTATATGGAGAAAAAATTGAAAAGTGATGGTGTAACTTTTTATAGCAGAAGTGCTCAAGGGTTAAGTGAATGCTGGATAACAACAAAGGCTTTCTGCATGTTTTCAATGGCTTGAGCAAGATTTGAACCATAACAATAAATGACCAAGTCATCAGCATAGAAATGCAGCTGAACATCAGTAATCTTTTGAACGAGGTCATTGGTGTACAACACACGTCAAAGCTTTTATTTTATTGTTATTAATGGTCCGATGTTATCTTGTGCTAATTCCTAACTTGTATAATTTTGACAAAATATATATTTATGGAGAGTAAAATATTGAAAGTTATTGACGGTTTAAGTTGATTTATTCTTGGATACCTGCCTTATTACTATTCATATTTATGTTAGGTTATGGTTGTAAATTTTTTAAAATGCTAACTTTGTGGATCTATTTTGGCATTTACTATGAAAGGAGTTTAGCTAATAATTCAGCTGCATTTTAGCTCTTTCGGCTAATTTTAGAGTTATTTTCCATTTTTTAGACTGTTTTAGAGTTAGGCTAATGTTTACAGGCTAGCTGTTTTGGCTCTTTTCTGTTTTTTAGGCAAATTTGAAGTTAAGCTAATTTTTCAGCTACATGCTAGCTGTTTTGGCTAACCCAAGTTTTTTTTCTTTTCATTTTTTTTAAGCTAATTTGGCATTTAGCTAATATTTGACCTGGTTTAGGCTTCAGCGTTTCAGCATCTTCAGCCATCAGCACTGTCATCTTCAGCTGCCAAATTCAGCTTACAGCATTCACACTAGCATTATCGCAGGTAATGCTATATATATAATTCATAATTATGTTAAAAGCTACGGTTTTGAAAGTTTAAAAAATTTAACTTTAGAGCGTTCCTGCGGTGTGTTTTGGATTTTGGCCCTGTGTGTGATAGAGTTTGACAACCCTGGTGTACAAGATGAATCGGAGTGGACCCAAAATGGACCCCTGTGGAACTCCTTTGTGAACAGTGACGACATTAGAGCAGATATTTTCATGTTTAACACACTGAGTTTTGTTATTTAAGTGGTTTGAAAACCAGCCAACTGTTCTATTATTCAGAAAAAAGAACTCTATTTTGGAACTTCGCCCAATATTTTTCAACATGGAAGCCTGAATTGAGTTTTCATTTGGATAGCTGCTAGAAAACAGGTGTAGCTTGAGTTGCAGGCGGGACTTAGAAATGCAATTCTGAGCCGAATGTTCTTTATTTACGCCATAAAAACAAGTTAAAAACACCAAAAAAAACTCACTTTTTTTTTTTTTAATTCAGAGTTGGTCTATAACAGTTGACTTGCATCCTGGATGGTGATGTTCTAGCATCTCCCGTTTTGCCTCAAGGTCATTACGAGCCATTTGCACATTGGAAAAAAAAAAAGCCTGATAACGGGGGAAACCAGCAAAAGGGCAAAACTCATAACATTAACATGAGGTCTGTCCAAAAAGTGCCTGCAGAGAAGCTCTGAAAATGAAACTCATTAAGCATCAAGTCCTGTTTCTGCCCCTAAAAAATGACGAAAGAGGCTAAAAAATCTCCATGAATTCCAGAAGTACCGACGTTCAAATTAAAGTTGAAATTTTAGGGAAACGAATAACCGTTAAGATCAGAAAACATCAGCCTTTATCTTCATAATGTTTACCAGAAAAAAAATAAATCTTTCATGAATGGGGAGGGAAAAAAAATTGCATTTTGTATGCAGTGGCTATATATGTATGCGAGATGAAAACAAAGCAATAATCCCGCTGCCACTCTATTTAATATTCACCCAACATCCCCGAGCAGAAACTATACAAGGTGTGAGAAGAAAGGCCCGCGCAGAATCCCAGCAGAAGAGCAAAAGTTGTGAATAACTGCATAAATTAGCGTCTGCGACTCTTCGCGCGCGCATAAACAACGGCGAAAAAACACAAAATCTGAAGGCTTTCCTCGGCGGATGAGGAATGAAAATGGGCTGGAAAACCTGGAAAAAGCCAATGGCGAGTGGCTTGCTAATCAACTAAAGGCAACATCAGAAAGAATAGGTAATTTGAGACACAAAAAGAATAAGTAATTTGGGAGGCTCGTACCCAAGTGGCCAAATTATTTATGCCTAATGGAACGGGGTGGGGGTGGTGGAGTGGGGTGGTGGTGGGGGGTGCATTCATTTGCAATTAACCGATCTGCTTTATTACCTGTCAGTGGGAACGTTTGCTAATGCGGCTGAAAGTCCCGCTCTGTGACGCCTCTAATTATAGCATGAGGTGCTACTTCCTGTTACAGGGAGGGGAAGGGGGACGGGGGCCGGGGGTTAAGGGAAAACAAGCGCTATGACATCAGCACCGGAGATGAGCAGGTGAAAACAAACCGGGGTGGGGGGGGTGTTTTGAAATGCTCTCTAAGGCCGGTAACTAAATGAAGATTTGGGTTTTGTAATTAGCGCGACGTAACGATTCAAATATTTGGTTGCAATTTATCGCAATTAATGGTGATTTGACGACGAATTGTTTGTTCTGACAATTTTACAAAATTAAACGCAATAATTGTGATTGTGTTCAAACATAATATTTGCAGAAAAGTCCGTTATTGATATCAATCGATTCCATAATTTTCTGTTAAAAATTGTTATCAAATTAGCAATTTTATGCAAAAAATCTTGACTTATTGTTGCATTTTTCTGTAATTGAAAAAAACAAAATTATTTTTTGTAATTACTCAATTTTCCATACATGCTTGCGATTATCTACTACATTTTCTGGGAGTTTTCTTGATGAATCATTTAGTTTTCTACAAGTATTCATGAGTTATCTCGATTTTACATAAATATTCACGTCACATCGCAAATATTTTTGTGAAAATTGCAATTTGTTGCAGTTTGGCAGTTATCAAATTATCTTTTTTTGTAAATAATTGCGACTCATTGTATTACTTTGTGTGAATAATTTTGATTTTTCGCACGATTTACTGTTAAATCAAATTATCGCAATATTTTTTACAAAAAGATCACAAATCATCGCATAACTTTTTATATGATTTATATCAAATAATCACAATTTTATATGGAAAATCGTAAATTGTCATTCTGCTTTTTTGTGAACAATTGCAATTTATCGCACAATTTTTGTGATTGATTTCAGTTACTCATACAATATCATGTAAATAATTGTGTATCATTGCATAACTACTTGTGATTAATTGTGACTTCTAACTTAAATATTCTGTGATTTATATAAAACAATCGCTTAATTTTCTGTTAATTGTTATCAATCACACAATTTTGTATGAATAGTCACAACTTACTGCTACATTTTTCTGAGAATAGTTTTTTTTTGTAATTACCTAATTTTCCAGAAATACTTGCAATTAATTGCCAATTTTCTGGAAAAATTGTTTAATTTTCTGTCAATAATCGTGAGAAATCGCATAATTTTCTGTCATTAACTACATCACATCACATTTTTTTGTGAATGACTTTAATTTATTGCACAATTTTATATTATTAATATCAAATAATCACACTTATGTAAATAATCGTGACACATTGTGCAATTTTTTGTTATTTATTTCAAGTTAGCGCATCTGTGATTTATAACAAATTATCACATAATTTTATGTGAATATTGCAAATTATCATAAAACGTTTTGGTAATAATTGCAATTTAGTGCACAATTTAGCTGTGATTCACATTTTTGATTGATTTTAAATTCATTCATTAGAATAATTGCACAGTTTTTGTGATCAATTTCAAAGTATTGCACGATTTTCACCAATAATCACACGTTTTCTGAATAATTGCGATTTGTGGCACAATTTTTTTGATTGATATAAAATATTTGAATAATTCTATGTGACAAGTTGCAAACTTTTATTAATTTACTGGAATGCATTGCGCGATTTCCCTGTGATGGATATTAAATTCTCGCACAATTATATGGGAATAATCGCAAATCACAACTTTTTAAGATTATTTTTGATTTATCGCACAACTTTTCTGTGATTTCTATCAATTCATTACTCTGTTTTACGCAAACAATCATGAATCATTTTATAACAGTTTTTTGATTGATTTAAAAGAATCCGACAATTTTGAAAAAATGCAAATCACCGCAAAACATTTTTAAATGAATGCAATTCATCGCACAATTTTTCTTTAATTGATTAGTTGCGAGTCATCAAACAATTTTTCGTAATTTATTAGAATTTTCAAGTTTTATTCGTGAAATTCCACAATTTTTGCGAATTTCACACATTTTTGTGATCATTTGCAATGATTGCACCATTTTTCTTTGAATATGCACAAACTGCCAAGTTTTCCGTGAAGAATTTTGGGTAATTGCTCTAATTTCTGTGAAAAACTAGGATTATTTACACAATCTTCTGTTAGTGTCAGTTGATTTTCTGTGGTTAATTTCCATAAGTTGCACAAATGTCTTAACGATTAACCAAAATAATCACATTTTTGCGATTATTCACTCGATCTTTTTTAGATAAATCTCACTATTTAGCATTGGCATGTTTATGAAGAGTGGACCACTAAAGGTTTTGTAACAGGAAATTAAGTTTGAAAGCTATTACGTTTGTAATTTTCCATATTTGGTTGTGTATATTCACATATCTGACAGTTTTCGTGCATCTGTAAATGGAGAAGACATTTTTCCAAAGAAGAGAAGAACACGTCGGAATTTCATTTAGAGCACGGAGGCTCTAAACCTCTTTTCCATTTTGAAGAAAACATCTAAACCCGACCGTCCAACACCTACAAAGCTCCATCCGGTCCTTCGAACACAACTTAAACTTGTGAGAATTCCACTTCCTGCGCCCGCCAGCGGCTTTTACAGCACATACAGTAGATTAAAAGAAACGTCTCAAACTGCTGCTTTGAATGTTAACAGCAAATCCTCTCTTCGCTGAGAGGCACATCTGCAGAAGTCGCTCTTCAAATATATGTAATGAGCCCGAGTGTCGGGGCGGTGTTGGCACAGCGTAGCAGCGCTGCGGTCGCGATTGGCTCTCTGCAGCCTGCATACCCAGAGGAGGCTCCCTTAAGAGCAGATCTCCTGTTAAGTATGAGATCCCTGTGAGGAGAAGCGTTGGAAGGACTCCGGCTGCCTTAAATATACCAGGCCATCCAGGGAATATAAAGGTTTCCATATATAATTAAGGAGAATCCGATGTTAGAGGCCTTATGTGTCTTTGTGCTGCGACTTCAATGGCGGCGGCGGCGGTGGTGGCGGCTTGGCGCGCAGTAAAGTGGAGGCTTTATTTAGAAAAGCTGGGCAACCTTTACATGTTGGGTCATGTTCGGAGAGTGGAGGCTCTCATCCAGAAGAAGCCACGACAGGACACTTCAGGTCCAAGAAAAGGATGGTAAGAAGCTGTTAGGTTAAAGGATAAGAAACTGTAAAAAATACAAATAAAATACTACAATGAGGGACAGTGTATTGTTTTTTACTTGCCCTCATTCTCCCCCTTCTGCCTGTAACAGCTGGGTCATAGCTACATGTGCACTTTTTTCAAGATGGCGGCCTTTCTGTTGGTTTAATTCCATAGCAACCATTTAATTTTTTGGTCACCTGAGGGTGACGAACAGATATATGTAGTTTTTAGAAGAATCGGCACAAGTGAGTTTTTTGGTTTCCTTAGCAACAGAGGTTTTTTGGGAACCACTCCCACGTTGCTGATATAGTTATATCGTATGTTATATAATCTCGATCAACATGAGCTATCGATTCATGTACTGTGTTCTGGTAAAAAAAAATGTGCGAGCAGCAGTGGAACGCCCCGTTTGAGAACTAACCAAGCTAACGCCGTTCATAGTTGACAATTCCAACATTTTCTCCCAAGTTCCCAGGAATGCTCAAGGAGTAAGCAGTCAATAGATCGTAATCCCTGAGAGGAGTTTGAATTAGTAGATAGTACTAATATTTTTGTTTTGTTTTTTTTAAGATGGCAGCCTCTTCAAAGGTCAAAGACGCTTCGGTTGTGGTCGTAGACTTAATATGGTGGTGTAAAATTTGTGAAGATTATTTAAACAAACGTTTTATTTTTCTTGATTAAGCAAAAATGTCAAAATCGAGAATTCTCCACAATTTGCCAAAAAAATGGCCGCCAAAATGGGGGGTTTCTGTTGGTTTAGTTCCATAGCAACCATTTAATTTTTTGGTCACCTGAGGGTGACGAACAGATATATGTAGTTTTTAGAAGAATCGGCACATGTGAGTTTTTTGGTTTCCTTAGCAACAGAGGTTTTTTGGGTACCACTCCCACGTTGCTGATATAGTTATATCGTATGTTATATAATCTCGATCAACATGAGCTACCGATTCATGTACTGTGTTTTTACTGTATTCTGGTGAAAAAAATGTGCGAGCAGCATTGGAACGCCCCGTTTGGGAACTCACCGTGCTAATGCTGTTCATAGTTGACAATTCCAACATTTTCTCCCAAGTTGCTTCCCAGGAATGCTCAAGGAGTAAGCAGTCAATAGATCGGAATCCTTGAGAGGAGTTTGAATTAGTAGTGGGTACTAATATTTTTGTTTTGTGTTTTTCAAGATGGCCGCCTCTTCAAAGGTCAAAGACGCTTCGGTTGTGGTCGTAGACTTAATATGGTGGTGTAAAATTTGTGAAGATTATCTAAACAAACGTTTTATTTTTCTTGATTAAGCATAAATGTCAAAATCGAGAATTCTCTACAATTTGGTAAAAAATGGCCGCCAAAATGGGGGGTTTCTGTTGGTTGAGTTCCATAGCAACCATTTAATTTTTTGGTCACCTGAGAGTGACGAACAGATCTATGTAGTTTTTACAAGGATCGGCAAAAGTACATTTTTGGATTTCCTTGGCAACAAAGGTTTTTTTGTTAACCACACCCACATTCCTGATATCATTATATTGTACGGTATATCATTTTGTTCAACTTGACCCACTGATTCATGCAATATGTTTTGACAATATTCTGGTAAAAAATGTGCGTGCAGTGGGGAAACGCCCCTTTTGTGAACTCGCCATGCCATGGCCATTTATAATTGAAACTTGTAATTCTGACATTTTTTCCCCAGTTGTGTTCTGATGATGCTCGGGGAGTTAGGAGTCAGTAGAATCGAGATCCCTGAGAGAAGTTCAAATTAGAAGACATTTTTTGTAAATCCAGGATGGCGGCTTCTTCATAGGTCAAAGTAACTTTGGTTGTGGTCGTAGACTCAACATAGTGGTTTGAAATTCATTAAGATTATTAGAACAAAAGTTTTATTTTTCTTTGTTATGCAAAAAAGTGAAAATCAACCATTTTTACGATTTGTCACAGAACGGCAGTCAAAATGGTGGCCTTTCTGGTGGTGTATCTCCATAGCAACCATTTGATTTTTTGGTCGCTTGGGAGTGACGAATGGATCTAGGTCACAAAACGCATACACATACATGTGTGTATTTGTGTCTTTGTATGTGACCCCCAGAGCTCCTTAAAAAAGAGCTTTTTAATCTCAACCGGACTGGTTAAATAGAGGTAAATAAAATGAAATAAATAGCCGCCTAAATGGGGGCCTTTCTGTAGGTTTATCTCCATAGCAACCATTTCGTTTGTTGGTTGTTTGGGAGTGACGAACAGTTTTGTGTAGTTTTTACAAGAATTGACACAAGTACATTTTTGGAATTCCTTAGCAACAATGTTTTTTTTAGCTAACCACACCCACGTTGCTTTTCGTTAAGGGTTTATGTTGGAGGTGGCTGCCTGATTGCGTTAAAACTCCTTTTTTTATAGTATGTAATGGAGTTTAAAACATTATTTAAACGTTATATAATTCAGGGTTCCGAGATTTTTTTGTATGTTGTATCAGCCCCGTATCATCACACTACCGCCGCCATGCTTAATTGTTCAAATGAAACACTTGCAATGGAACACATGCCTTTGACAGAAAATGCTCTGATAAGTAACTTTTTAAAAAATAATGATTTGAAAAATAGTCTCTCCCATGGATCTATTTAATGAAAAATCGATAAAATAGTCACTTTTTTGGATGTAATCAACGTGTTTCCATCTATTTCTTCATTCCAAAAATTTGGCGGTAATCTCATCCCAACGCAGGGCAACAACATTTTTGTTTAAACAAGAGAAATTATCTTTGAAATTTCCAATAATTTTCACAGATGAAGGTTTTGAATTGAATATTGTTGGACAAAAATGAAGTTTGGTCAAACAGAAATCCAAATAAGTGTTTTGGCCCCTCCCCCGTCCCTGCAACTCCTCATCTAAGTCGCGGCATCGGAACCAAACAAGCACTAATTGAGCTAATGAGCTTGTTTGGATAACCCCCCCCCCATCCTCCACCATTAGCGGCGCGAGGGGCCATCTGATCCCCCCCACCAGAAACGCCGCGGTACGCAAGACCCACTTGGGATCGGGCGGTGACACGCCCGCTCCCCCGGTTGAGGGTTTGGTGCGCCCACCGCATCCATCACCGGCGGTAAAAGTGTGCGACGCCCCGGCCCCCGCTCATCCATCATCGTTCATTTGAGATCCGAGTGGAGCGTCGGCGTGACACCAGTGAGGGATTATCGCCATTAGAGGCAGATCTTTCCTGTCCTGATGGCCGTGCTAAATGGAGGTGCATTAGAGGGGGGAGGTCCTAGGAGCCAGTTTTTGGGTAATTAGGCAAGCGACACATTGACAAGTCTTTAATTTAGGGGAACAATGCCAAGAACGTCAAGAGTCCATAGATGTCATAGTGTCTCAACGGGATCTTCAAGACAAGCAGGTCCGAGTCAGAGACGGTTCTTGTGTATTTAGACTGGAAGTTTTATGAACAAGCAGTTAAGAAAACCACCTCAAAGGAAGCCTGAAAATAGAAAGTCACAACACTGTAAATCAGTTGTAAAGACGCCTCTACCAGGAAAACAAATGGATAAAGTCCCTTTTGTTCCAGCGTTCCCCAAAGCCATTTTCTTTACGGACGGGAGCCAGAACTTCTCTTCGTCTTTGTTGTCGTCTATCATTAAAAAAAAAAATCCCCTTTTTCTTAAAAAAAAAAAAAAATTCTTCTTATTCTGGCCGTACACACCAGAGGGGTGTTCTTGTCTTTTGCTGGTCACGTGATGCCTGACTTTCAGAATAAAGTCACAAAAGGCCCTAAACTTCTTGGAAACTCAAACGGTCATACGACTCAACTTACTATGATTTATCTTTGTTTGCTTTGGTTTATTGTGTCAACGCCTTATAGCATTTTTTTTTTTCAAAATTAGACCTTTTTTTTCCAATTTTTTAGGATAATTTAGCTAAAAATTTAGCATTGTGCGAGCTGTTTTGGCTAAATTTGTAATTTTTTCGGTTTTTAAGGCTAATTTAGAGTTTCGCTAGAGTTTTAACTTTTGTTTTGGCAAAAGTAGACATTTTTCCAATTTTTTTTAGGATAATTTTGAGTTTAGCTAATAGCATTATTCTAGCTGTTTTAGCTACTTTTCAGGTTTTTCCTTTTTTACGATTAATTTAGAATTAAGCTAAGATTTTAACAATATTTTTTTCTTTTTGGCAAAATTAGACATTTTTCATTTTTTTTTATTTGGCATTTAGTTAGTATTTCTTAGCAAACTTTCGGCTTTTCAGCTATTAGCTTCAGCATTTTCAGCTATTAGCTCTAGCATCTTCAGCAGCCAGATTCAGCTTACAGCATTCACGCTAGCATTATTGCAGCGCCGAACACATTTGTGAAAAAGCAAGACTGAGAAAATAAGCAAACAAAAAGTCCACGTAGAAAAATTAAGAAATTGAAACCTGTAATAAAAAAAAATACAAATTAAGATTTTTAGTATTTGTGTGAAAGGGCATAGAATAAGATTTGGTTTTGTTCAAAATAAGCTTATTTGAAGTCTTGAACTGAATCTAAGCAATGCTGATTCAGTTGAACTGAATGCTGCAGGCAATCATTGATGTCTGTGATGTTCTTCTTTGAGCAATAGATAACAGTGTCATCAGCATAAAGATGAATATTACAGTTTGAGCAGGATTTGGAAAGTTGTTGATGAAATGAAGAATAGGAGTGGTCCTAGAGAAGAACCTTGATGGACACCTTTATGGATTGCAGTTAATCTTTGACTCCTGCTCTTTGGCTAACTGTAAATCTTTGACTATAAATGGAATAAACATGAATCTTTTGACTCTGACTTGGGGAAAGCAACTTTTCAAATCCGCTATATGCCTTTATGCAACTTTCTCCGCTTCAGAATCTGCCCAAATTTTGTTAATTGTATAAACGATTGAAGACTTGCACTATTCAAAAAAATGTAAACATTGAAGCTAAAGCTCCGGTTACCATGTCAAAGGTGACACCTAAAAATATCACACACTCTTTGACGTACAGTAACTCTTCAACCATTGACATGATCACTGTGAATCGGCTGATTTTGTAGCTGCCAAAATTTTTTACATATTTACGTTTATTTATTTTTAATTATTGTCTAAGAACTTCACTGCGATATAATGTTTCATATCAACACAATGCTACGATTCACCACTTTAGAACTTGCTGAAATTCCATCAATTGCGTCAAAGATTGAACTTTCACAAAGTCAATAGAATGTAAACACCGGAGCTTAAGTCTGAATCCTGTAACATCTGAGAGCCCTGAATGATAAATGTTACTCGTTGACAGTTTTCGCAATCAACATGAATCTGCTAATTCTACGTGACAACATCAGTGTATTTAGATTGATTGCCTATGACTTAACTATTGTATAGTGTTTTGAATTAGCGTAAAACTATATTTTACTGCTCACGAATCCACTAGAGTTAAGCTAATTGTGTCAATAGTCGAAGAGCTACAATAGTTGAAAAAATTAAAACACTGCTGCTAAAGGGCTAACTATAAACTAGAAAAGTTGCATTACCTGCGATAATGCTTCTGTGAATGCTTTTTGATATTGCTGAAGCTTTTTGCTTAAAATGTTGAAACTATTTACTTTAACTTCTGAAGGGATTTGCAGAACGTTACATTCACTAAAAGACTGGAAATTTCATTAAAGAACTTTCAAAGAGCACTGTAGTTGACCTAAACATCTGAAAAATTCTTAGCAAAATTGTTTAACAATAACCTAATACATGTCAATTTAGCAAAAATATGTAGTATTTTGCTTAAATAGAGCTAAACTCCAAATTAGCCCAAAAACCCTAGTAATAATAATTACCTTGTTGCTTTAAAACTATCTAAATAGCATAAATTTCCTTAGTAAACTAATTTAGTTAGACTGTTGCCTAAATAGAAGATAAACTCCAAATTAGCTTTAAAAACTTCAGTAAATAATGAATAAGCCAATAATGTTATCATTGATTTATTGATTTCCAAAGGTCTGAACATCTCTAAGGTTACTGTATGTGATTTAGGTCTGTCTGATCACTGCTGTGTTTTCTGTGAGAGCACAATTCCAGTACACAAAAATGTTTTGAGGGAGGAGATCACAAAACGGTTTATAACTGAAAATACTAGTGAGATGTTCAATCAGATTTTCTCTCTGACTCCTCCCCTCTCAGGGGATTCAGTCAATGAACTTGTTAATAGCTTTAATTCCAACATGTCAAATATCATGGATAGCATTGCTCCCAGTAAGGTGAAGGTGATCTCTGGTAGGAAAAAATCTCCATGGAGAAATTCCATTCTGGTAAAGAACGGAAAAAGAGAATGTCGGAAATCTGAACGCAGATGGCGAAAATCTAAACAACAGGTAGACTATGACATCTATAAAGAGAAACTTCACTTATATAATTTACAACTGAGCAATGCAAGGAAGTCCTATTTTTCTGAAATTATTACCAAAAACTCCCATAATGCTCGGGCCTTATTTAATATAGTCGACAGGTTGACAAAACCCCCTGTGTCAGTGGCACCAGAACTTTACTCCACCAAAGCCTGTAATGACTTTGCCAAATTCTTCAGGGATAAAATCAAAAACATTAGACAAACAATTATTCATCAACTACAAGTTCAGGATATGAACCCTATCCACTAGAAACCATAAACCCCATGGCTCAGTTTCAACCCATAAACAGTAAAGAACTGCAGGACATTCTATGTCAACTGAACTCCTCCTCCTGCTGTCTGGATATTCTACCCACAAAAAAAAGTTTCAAAGATCCTGGAACCAGCCCTGCTCCAGATTGTCAACTTGTCGTTAACATCTGGTGTTTTCCCAGAACCACTGAAAACAGCTGTAATCAAACCTCTCCTAAAAAAGGACAGTCTAGACAAAACTCAAATGAACAACTACAGACCGATATCAAACCTGCCATTTTTAAGTAAGATCATTGAAAAAGCTGTTTTCCATCAGTTAAATGAATTCCTAATAAATAACAAATGCTATGATGTCTTCCAGTCCGGCTTCAGACAGAACCACAGCACTGAAACGGCTCTGACCAAAGTGACCAATGACATACGTTTGAATACAGACAGTGGAATATGTCAGTGCTAGTTTTACTGGATCTCAGTGCTGCATTTGATACAGTCGACCACGCAATACTACTCAGACGACTGGAAAACTGGGTGGGTCTCACTGGCCAGTACTAAACTGGTTCAAAACGTACTTAGAAAACAGGAAATATTTTGTGTCAATTGGTAACTTCACTTCTGAGCCAACAGAAATTACATGTGGAGTGCCCCAAGGCTCCATCCTGGGACCACTTCTATTTAACATCTACATGCTCCCACTGGCCCAGGTTATAAAGAACAACAACATCAGTTACCATAGCTATGCAGATGACACACAGATATATATTAGACTGACACCAGGAGACCGAGGCCCTGTACAGGCTCTTGGTAAATGCATTGAGGACATTAATGACTGGATGTGTCACAACTTACTTCAATTAAACAAAAACAAAACTGAGGTTATTGTCATTGGGGCTAAAAAAAAAGGTTAGACGTCACTACAGAGCTTCAATCTATTCAACTAAAAACTACCAACCAGGCCAGAAACTTGGGTGTAGTGATAGACTCAGACTTAAATTTTGATAAACACATTAAGGCAGTCACTAAATCAGCCTATTATCATCTCAAAAATATCTCAAGGATTAAAGATTTGATGTCTAAGCAGGACCTGGAGAAACTAGTGCATGCTTTCATCTTTAGTCGACTTGATTACTGTAACAGTGTTTTTACAGGACTACCAAAAAAATCCATCAGGAAACTGCAGCTTATTCAGAACTCTGCTGCTCGGGTTCTCACAAGGACCAAGAAAGTAGACCACATCAGTCCAGTTCTGAGGTCTTTACACTGGTTACCTGTCTCTCAGAGGATAGACTTTAAAGTTCTGTTACTGGTTTATAAAGCTTTGAATGGTTTAGCACCAAAATACATGACTGACCTCCTGACCCAGTATGTACCAGCCAGACCTCTCCGATCATCAGGATCCGGTCTTTTATCAGTTCCTAGAGTCAGAACTAAACATGGAGAAGCTGCATTCAGCTTCTATGCACCACAGATCTGGAACAGACTTCCAGAAAACCTTAGATCTGCTGAAACACTCAGTGTATTTAAATCCAGGTTAAAGACTCACCTGTTCTCAGTTGCATTTGATTAATATGTATTCAAAAGTTTACGTCCGCACTTTTTATCTATGCTTGTTTTAAATTAAAATCTTTTTACTTTCTTTTACTTTTATTTTAATGATTTGAATAATGAATGACATTTTTACTATTTCTTTTGATTGTTTCTTTTAATGTTTTATGTAAAGCACTTTGAATTGTCTCTGTACATGAAATGTGCTACAAATAAACTTGCCTTGCCTTGCCTTGCCTATCATGTTGCCTAAATAGTAACTAAACTCCCAATTAGCATAGAACCTCAGTATATTCCAAAATAACAAAAAAAAAGAAGCAAGCACATCGCTTATTAACTGAACTCAAAAACTGCTTGAAACTCCTCAGTAAACCAAACTAGCCAAAAATGTAAGCCTGTTGCTAAAATAAAAGCTAAACTCTAAATTAGCTTAAAAAACCTTAGTAAATAAATTAACCAACAACGTTAGCATATTGCTAAAATATTAGCTAAACTACAAATTAGCATAAACAAACCCCAGTAGAGACCAAATTAGCTTAAAAAAAAGCTAGCACATTGCTTACTACCTAGATAAACTCCAAAACTGCCTATAAAACTCCTATGTAAATAAAATTAGTCAAAAATGTTAAATTTTAAATTAGCTTAAAAACTTCAGTAGATAACAAATTATCCCAAAACGCTAGTATGTCACTAAAACATGAGCTAAACTCCAAATTAGCATTAAAAAAATACACAGTAGCGGCCAAAATAGCCAAAAAGATATATATATACATATATATATATATATATATATGTATATATATATATATATATGAAAGCTAGCACATTACTTACTTACTAGATAAGCTCCAAAACTGCCTAAAACACTTCAGTAAACTATATTAGCTTGTTGCTAAAATAAAAGCTAAACTCTAAATTAGCTTAAAAATCCCCAGTAAATAACAAATTAGCCAACAATTTTAGCATGGTACTAAAATATTGGCTAAATTCCAACTTTGCATAAAAAATCAGTAGATCAACTAGCTAAAAATGCTAGTATGTTGCTAAAACGTTAGCTAAACTTCATATTAGCATTAAAAAAACCCAGTAGAGTCCAAAGTAGCCAAAAAGATACATATAAGCTAGCACTTTACTTACTAGCTAAACTCTAAAATGGCCTAAAGCTCCTCGGTAAACTAAGTTAGCATGTTGCTAAAATGTTAGCTAAACCTCAAATGTTATGAAAATTACTATAAAGATGAAAATATAGCCCATGAATGCAACTAAAGGCTTGCTTAAAATGTTGAAATTTTAAGACTTTCTTATTCATTTTCTATGAATAAGAAAAAATATTTTAAAAACTATGAAGCTGACTAAACATTTCCACAATTTCTTAGAATTTTTAGCACATTTGGAGGATATAAACGTAAAAACTCCACTTTCACTTAAACGGTTCCGCTTCACACCTTTTGACAGAAAAAAAAAAAAAGAGGTCTTGAAGATCTTCCCAGACGATGGTGAAACCGTGTGATTATTTGTGTCAATTCCTGGTGATTAATGAAACATGCTCTGTTCCATCAATCCGCCCTTGTCTTCTTCACACCGAAGTGAAATCAGGTTAAGCAGCCGCTCGTCTTCCTGCTCTGCGATGTTTCGGGCTCAGGTTGTCGCGAGCTGCCGCCTGCCCTAATTAGAAAGTGCAGAAGAACGGAGGAGCAGCCAAATGAAACTGCAGTCACCTGAGATGAAGGACACATCCTCTGTGCCAGGAGACACTTCACATTTGATTTTTTATTTATATTTCTGCAATACTGGGGGAGAAAAAAAAGAAGTGGGTCAGCGAACAGATTTGCACAAACCAACTTTGAAACATCTGAGTTGTCTGTCTCTGGTTAAACATGGTTTTGTAGCCGGCTCCCCAGTGCCTATTACTCATTAAAAATGTTTAACAACATTTTAATTGAAGAATTAATTACCTTCGGTTGGGCAAAATCCTCCTAAATTTCATCTGGGGAGTCATCGGGAGTGCAAAGGAGCAGCCGTCGACGCCGCGCCGGGGAGTGGGTGGCGCGGGAAGGCTTACGCCGGCGACGGATTTAGAGTTGGAGGGGAGCGCGTGTTAATTCGCGGCTGAGTAAGGCGCTACGATGTTCCCGCAGAAGGTGAGACTCGGAGATCACGAAGTCCCAACCGGAGCAACGGTTCTGACTGTCGTCACTGACGGGAAATGTAAAAAAAGAAAACATGTTAAGTTGTCAATTCACCCGCAAATAACTGAAATCACAAGAAATCTGAACTTTATCAGGACCTCTGTCGGGGAGACACAGGAGCTAGCAAGAAGCTAAACATCAACAAGAGGCGGTTTTATCTTGTCAAAAATTATAATGTATGTGGTTTCAATAGATAAAAGGAGTTAACAGAAAATGATTCAATTAAAAACTTTGCTTCTGTCTGTTAGCTTCATTTTGGGCACGTTAGCTTAATAGATTCTGAGCTAACTAGCTGCTAGTTTTATTACTTAGGTTGTAAAAAACTTAATGTTAAATTAAAAAAAGAAAAAAAAACCGTTGCTTTTGTTCGTTAGCTTCATTTTGGGCAGATTAGCTTGAGAGCTTTTAAGCTAACTATCTGCTAGTTTACTACTTGAATTGTAAAAAAAAAAAAAATCCAACGTTAAACTAAAAAAGAAAAAAAAACTCAACTTTTGTTTGTTTGCTTAATTTTGGGCACATTTGCTCAAGAACTTTTAAGCTAATTAGCTGCTAATATGCTACTTTGGTTTAAGAAACTAAAAAAAAATATCTAATGCTAAACTAGAAAAGAAAAACTTTGCTTTTGTCTATTAGCTTCATTTTGGGCACGTTAGCTTAATAGATTCTG
This sequence comes from Oryzias javanicus, assembly GCA_003999625.1. Lineage (NCBI taxonomy): Eukaryota > Metazoa > Chordata > Actinopteri > Beloniformes > Adrianichthyidae > Oryzias > Oryzias javanicus. Next base: position 2,543,700 of record CM012438.1, read on the forward strand.
AGCTAACTAGCTGCTAGTTTTATTATTTAGGTTGTAAAAAACTTAATGTTAAGTTAAAAAAAGAAAAAAAGTATTGCTGTTGTTTGTTAGCTTCATTTTGGGCAGATTAGCTTAAGAGCTTTTAAGCTAACTATCTGCTAGTTTACTACTTTAATTGTAAAAAAAAAATCCAACGTTAAACTAAAAAAGAAAAAAAAACTCAGCTTTAGTTTGTTAGCTTAATTTTGGGCACATTTGCTCAAGAACTTTTAAGCTAATTAGCTGCTAATATGTTACTTAGATTTTAAGAAACTAAAAAAAAAAATTAATTCTAAACTAGAAAAGAAAAACTTTGCTTTTGTCTATTAGCTTCATTTTGGGTACGTTAGCTTAATAAATTCTGAGCTAACTAGCTGCTAGTTTTATTACTTAGGTTGTAAAAAACTTAATGTTAAGTTAAAAAAAGAAAAAAAAAGTATTGCTGTTGTTTGTTAGCTTCATTTTGGGCAGATTAGCTTGAGAGCTTTTAAGCTAACTATCTGCTAGTTTACTACTTGAATTGTAAAAAAAAAAAATCCAATGTTAAACTAAAAAAGAAAAAAACTCAACTTTTGTTTGTTAGCTTAATTTTGAGCACATTTGCTCAAGAACTTTTAAGCTAATTAGCTGCTAATATGCTACTTAGGTTTTAAGAAACTAAAAAAAAAGATCTAATGCTAAACTAGAAAAGAAAAACTTTGCTTTTGTCTATTAGCTTCATTTTGGGTACGTTAGCTTAATAGATTCTGAGCTAACTAGCTGCTAGTTTTATTATTTAGGTTGTAAAAAATTTAATGTTAAGTTAAAAAAAGAAAAAAAAGTATTGCTGTTGTTTGTTAGCTTCATTTTGGGCAGATTAGCTTGAGAGCTTTTAAGCTAACTATCTGCTAGTTTACTACTTTAATTGTAAAAAAAAATCCAATGTTAAACTAAAAAAGAAAAAAAACTCAACTTTTGTTTGTTAGCTTAATTTTGGGCACATTTGCTCAAGAACTTTTAAGCTAATTAGCTGCTAGTATGCTACTTTGGTTTTAAGAAACTAAAAAAAAAATGTAATGCTAAACTAGAAAAGAAAAACTTTGCTTTTGTCTATTAGCTTAATTTTTGGCATGTTAGCTTAAGAGATGTTAAGCTATTTAGCTGCTAGGCTACTACGTAGGTTTTGAAAGAAAATAGTGTTAAACTAAAAGAAATTCGCGTCTGTCTGTTAGCTTCATTTTTTGCATGTGAACTTAAGAGATTTTAAGGTAACGAGCTGCTACTTTACTACTTAGGTGTTAAATAAATCTAATGTTAAAGTAATAATAAAAAAAAAAACTTTGCTTCTTTCTGTTAGCTACATTTTTTGCTTTTTTTGAGATTTTAAGCTAATTAGCTGCTAGTTTTTACTTCAATTGTTAAAAAAAAACAACAACAACCAATATTTGACCATGAAAAAAAGAAAATCAAAAAACATTTTCTTCATTTTGGCTTAGGAGATTTTAAGCTAATTAGCTGCTTATTTACTACTTAGGTTGTATACTGAACTAATAATAATAATAATAATAATAATAAATAATAATATAATAATAATAATAATAATAATAATAATAATAATGTTAAACTAAAAAAAAACAAACCTTTGCTTCCGTCTATTAGCTTCATTTTGGGCACGTTAGCTTAAGAGATTTTAAGATACCGAGCTGCTAGGCTACTACTTAGGTTGTAAAAAAATAATGTTAAACTCAAATTTTCTTAGATTTTCCATTGATGTAGGAAAGTTGTGACTTTCTTGCTATTTCAGTTAATTTAAACTTTTCGGGCCAAATTTAAATGTAGCTTAAGTACCTGTCTTGCTAGCTAGCTTGAAATCAGAGAGCAAAACAAGTAAAATGTCAATTGTTTTTTTTTTCTTTTTTTTGCAATAAACCGTTGAGATTTTTTAAAGGGAATTTAATTCACTAACTCTTTATAAAAGCAAAAAGTAAAGTATTTTCTTAAACTTGAGCTATCAAAACTGTCAGTCAATGTGGGTTAACAAATTCCTATTGACATTAGCTTAAATTTTTATCACTAGATAAAAAGTTGCCATTTTAACTTGTCACTAGAAGTTTAGAAAATATTGATAAAAGTAAAAAAAGTATTGGATAAAGTAACACTAAAAAGGGAGGTATTTCATGTGACATGTTTCTTATTAAAAGTGATCAAACAAAAAGCTTTCATCTGTCTGCTTTTGTTTTCTAGCTAATTAGCTGCTAGGATGCTAGTTAGGTTGTATAAAAAATGTGGCTAGCTAGCATTAAATCAGGGAGCATTTTAGATATAGCTTTTTGTAATGTAACTTTAAGATATATTTAAGGTTCAGCTAAATCTTAAATCAATACATAAAATGTGCAATTTTAAATAGTTTCCAAAAATAAAGGAAGTTAGGTTTTTTTTTTTGTTATAACATGTCACTGTTTAAAAATGACGAGTAAAAATGTAAAAGTTTTGCTTTTATCTGCCTATCGCTTTGGATTTTTAAAGCTCCAATTATGGTTGTATGAAAAGAAATGTTAAATTCATAACATTCTTTACTGTTCATACATTTGCTATAAATTGCAGTCATGCTGTTTCAAGTTATTTTAAAACGTTTTGTGCCTCCAACAATCCTACAGAGCTATCTTAGCTAGCAGGCTAATAGCTAGCTAAGCTAGCTATCCTAAAATTGGGGAAGGTGGATTCCCAGTTTTTTTATGTAACAGGTAATTTTAAATAGCATATAAAAGATTAAATCAATTGAAAACCAAATAAATAAATAAATAGGCTAAATAAATGATTTCCTGTTGAAATTATCCTAACAGTATGGACCGATGGTTTCCTACATATTTCTTTCTTCATTTTCCTCTGACAACAAAGGTTGACATTCTAAATTTTAATTTTTTAACCAAGCTCACAACATGCAGACCAGGAAGAAATAAAAGTTTTTGATTATTTTGTTTAAAAAGAAAAAAAAAATAGCCTTTTTTTGATTATTATTATGATTTGATGTGTCAAAAAAGAAAAAAAATGCCCCACAGCACAACTTTATTTATCACAACACGCCCTTAATTTGAAATGTGTTTTTTGTTTTCTTGTGTAATCAGGTGTCATAAATAAAACAATTTGTGCTCATTGAAAAAAGTTAATTTAATTCAATGTAAAAATGTAATTAAACTTGAACTTGTTTTTGGTTTAAACACTGAAGAAAACCATCAGGAATAGAGATACGGTGCAGAATTTGACTGAAATAAAGAGAAACTTAAACACTAAAAGAATGACTTAAAATCAAAGTTTTTCCACTGTGTGACGATAAACTATAATTTTATTTAAATAACTCTAGATAGATCCCCACCCCCTGAATCATATCACCATGGCAACAGCGTCGGTTAATACTATCCTACTTGATCCAGTGCATATGTTTGGCTCCTGAAACCGCGAGAAGACCATTTTAAACATTGGAATGTTGAGAGGTTTTTACAACCAGCACTGTAGACTTGTTATTTGGCTCAAATGGAACAATCTAGAACACTTCTGCTCCCAATTATTGATTTATTTGAAGCTGTTTCTATGAAGATAGAAGATGGAAGACATTCAGTCAAAGGGCTGTAGATTAGTGCAAGTAGATGTTACTATGGATTATTATAATATACATTTTATTCATTTATATTTTTAACCAAAAAATACCTTTAAATGTCCAAAGTGGGAAACATTTGTCTGCTACAGACAAAAACAATAAATGTCAGGTCCTGTAAATGCTGATTAAAACTTAGACAACATTAATGTTAGCCAACTAAGCTAGCCAACAGCTAACATTGGGCTCTAGAAATCAAATTAGACAAACTGTTAAGAAACAATGTCAATATTTATTAGTAATGTTTCAGAAATAAAAAGAAAATTATTGTTGATAGGTTTTTAGTTGGTTGCTAGCTGAACAAATAAAATTTTTTATGCTAATTTGCTGACAATGGGGGCGTGGCCAAATAAAAACTTTAAATTTCAAAAGTATTAAACCCCTTTTCCGCTACAGATATTAAAAAAGCATTTTTGGGCCTGTCAGCATTAATTGTAATAGAGGTATTGTGGATGTTGACATGTGAGTTAAGCTAATACACTGTTAGCCGAACATTCCTGTTAGGCTTACAAAAGCAAATTAGACAAATGGTTATTAAACAAACTTAGAAATTAAGAAAAGGTTTTTGTTTTGTTTCAGCAACAGAGATAAATAAAGGAATTTTGGGACCTTCCAACATTGACTGAACTTGAGCCATCCTGGATGTTGACGCATGAATTATGCTAACGTACGTTAGCCAACTGCTCCGGTTGGGCTCTAGAAAGCAAATTAGACAAACTATGAACAAATAAAGATAGTAATATTAAAAAACTTATTTATCAACAAATACGAAACATTATAGATGAGTTTTAGTTGCATCCAAATGTGTTTTTATGCTAATTTGCTGAAAATGTGGGCGTGGTCTACTAAAAAGCTTTCAATTTCAACTGTTTAAAAGCATTTTATTTGCCAACAGAGACGTCAAAAAGACTTCTGGTCAGCGTTAATTGAAATTGAGGCATCCTGGATGTTGACACATAATGTATGCTAACGTACGGTTAGCCGAGTGCTTCTGTTGGGCTTTAGAAAACAAATGGGACTCATTTTAAAGCAGTGAAGTTGGTGTTTTTGGTCTTACTCTAGAAATAAATAATTTTTTTTTAAAACTAGAGGAAGGCATACTGTTAATAGTATTGTATCCGGTAAGCGGTGAATTTGTTTTTTTTATGCTAATTTGTTGATAATGTGGCTTTAAAAAAAAACAAAAAAAAAAAACTTCAAATGTCGAAAGTGATAAACATTTTTCAGACATAAAAAATGAAAGTAAGTATCTGTCAACTTTGATTGAAATGGAGCCATCTTTGATGTTGACGCATAAATGATGCTAACGTACGGTTAGCCGACCGCTCCTGTTGGGCTTTAGAAAGCAAAATAGCCAAACTGTGAAGATATAGTATGTTTTTGTAATATTCTAGAAAAAGAAAATAATAATGAACTAGAAGGAAACATGATGTTGATGGTTCTTAGTTGTTTGCTAGTTTAACACATCCAAATGTGTTTTTTATGCTAATTTGTTGACAAAGTGGGCGTGGCCTAATAAAACTCTAAATGTGTTAAGTATAAATGCTTTTTTTCAGCTGCAAACATTAGAAAAGCATTTTGGGAAGTTCAACGTTAATCGCATTTAAGACATCCTGGATGTTGACCCATAATTTATGCTAACATACGGTTAGCCGAGTGCTTCTGTTGGGCTTTAGAAAGCAAATATAGGCTAATTTTAAAGCAACAAAGTTGTTTTTTTTTTTTTTTTTGGTTTTACTCTGGAAAAAAATCAAGTTTTATCTATAACCTAAACGGAAGCATACTGTCAATAGTATCGTAGCCGGTAAGCGGTGAACGCATCCAAATGAGTTTTTCATGCTAATTTGTTGACAATGTGGGCGTGGCTTAAAAAAAGGCTTCAAATGTCAAAAGTGATAAACATTTTTCAGCTACAGACTTAAAAAATGAATGCAAGGACCTGTCAAGTTTGATTGAAACGGAAGCATCCTTGATGTTGACGCGCTAACGATGCTAACGTACGGTTAGCCGACCGCTCCCATCAGGCTTTAGAAAGCAAATTAGACAAATTGTGAAGAAAAAGTATTTTTCTAGAATGTTTTAGAATTTAAAGAAAATACTTTCTTTTAAGCAACAGACATGAAAAACGAATTCTACGACCCGTTATTTTTGACTGAAATGAAAGCATCCTGGATGTTGACATGGGAATTATGCTAACGTACGGTTAGCCAAGTGCTTCTTTTGGGCTTTAGAAAGCAAATATAGGCTAATTTTAATGCAACAAAGTTGTTGGTTTTTTTGGTTTTACTCTGGAAAAAAATACAAGTCAATATAGCCTAGATGGAAGCATACTGTCAATAGTATCATAGCCGGTAAGCGGTGAACGCATCCAAATGAGTTTTTTTATGCTAATTCGTTGACAATGTGGGCGTGGCTTAAAATAAAGGCTTCAAATGTCAAAAGTGATAAACATTTTTCAGCCACAGACTTAAAAATTGAATGCAAGGACCTACAAATTTGATTGAAACGGAAGCATCCTGGATGTTGACGCGCTAATGATGCTAACGTACGGTTAGCCGACCGCTCCCGTCGGGCTTTAGAAAGCAAATTAGACCAATTGTGAAGAAACAAAGTTAAAACTTTTCTAGAATGTTCTAGAAATGAAAGAAAATACTTCTTTTTTAAGCAACAGACATGAAAAACGAATTTAAGGACCCTTTATTTTTTACTGAAATTAAAAGCATCCTGGATGTTGACCTGGAAATTATGCTAACATACGGTTAGCTGCGTGCTTCTTTTGGGCTTTAGAAAGCAAATATAGGCTAATTTTAAAGCAACAAAGTTGTTTATTTTGGTTTTACTCTGGAAATAAATAAAATCAAGTTTTATTTATAACCTAAACGGAAGCATATCGAATCGTAGCCGGTAAGCGGTGAACGCATCCAAATTAGTTTTTTCATGTTAATTTGTTGACAATATGGGCGTGGCTTAAAAAAAGGCTTCAAATGTCAAAAGTGATAAACATTTTTCAGACTTTCAGATGAATGCAAGGACCTGTCAAGTTTGATTGAAATGGAAGCATCATTGATGTTGACGCGCTAACGATGCTAACGTACGGTTAGCCGACCGCTCCCGTTGGGCTTTAGAAAGCGAATTAGACCGATTGTGAAGAAACGTTTCCGACGCGTTCCGGAAATAAATACACTTTTTAAAAAAGCAAAACAAACAGGATAAAAGGAACGTCTCGTTTTAAGAGTCTGAATCCGTTTGTATTAATCACCCGGAGTTCATGTTTGAAACGTCTGAATTGAAGTCAATTTCCCATTAATCAATGCTCTTTGTGCGGCTCCGGGTAAACCTTCCGACTCACACCTCTCCCCCCCCACATGCCTTTGTCTGTCTCCTCTTTCTCTCCTTGCCTCCTATTTAGCCCCTGCATTTGATTAGTTAATCGCCCCCCCCCCCCAGTCCTCAGGTGGAGGCAGAGCGCTCGGGCTCCTCATCTCATCCAGCCAAGCTGTTCTTTTGGAAGGGAAAGGAAGCAGCTGTGTTTACAGCCCGGGTCCTGGCGTACATTTAGCAGAATCTATTATTCATATCGCTCAGTATCAGAGCGAGATCTCCAGCCACCTGTCTCGCTGACAACCCCCCCCAATACCCCCCCCCCAATCGCTTTTGTGTCTCTTTTTCCCGTCCTTTCCGATGAATCCATGTTTTTTTTTTTACAATTCGTCGGGAGATTTTCCCCTCGTCCATTTGTCCAACGGGTTGGGGCAGAACCGGGTCGGTGGCTCTTCCGGTTCTGCACCTGTTAGCCTTTGAATCCTCCATCTAAAATAAAGAAATAAAAAGCATCCGAGAAGAAGAAGAAATCTTTGAAACTTGGCGACCGTGTGTGAAGATTTTTAATTAAGAAGGAGGTGCGCTAACTCCATGATAAGCACCCCTGATAAGTTACAACATGGTTAATAATTAATAAAGATTTTTGCTTTCATCTTCACTAGTTTGCATAAAACTAATTACCTCATAAATGGTAATCATTGAGTTACATATATAGAAATATTGTGTTTCTCTTTGCAGACATGACAGGTCAACACAGAAAATCAACAAGCATCTAATATACAACAATCATATGTACTGGTTTCAACATTTACACCAAAAAATCTATACATTGAATTTTCTTTTAAACTGAAAAAAATTCAAAAAATTAAAATGTAAATTCTGCTTTTTTTTTACCAACCCAATATGTTTCTGTAAAATGTTATTAATTAAAAAAAAAAACTCAACCAAATGCAATGTTTTAAGCATTTTGATAATCAAAAAAACAAAAAAAAAAAAAAAAAATAAAAACAGTTTTTTTTAAAGTCATCATTAAACAACAGATTTTCTCTGATTGGTCTAATCAGGCTCCGCCTACCAGTTCAAAAAATTTAGCAAAATTATTAATAAAAATGTGTGGAGTGAATAAAGTTTTTGTTTTGCCTGTTGGATTCTGGGATAAAATACTTGTTTTATTGATTGTTATACTAATACAACGTTTTTGTTTTATTCAAAAATAATTAAAAAATATATTTTTTATTGAATTTGTGAAAACTTGACTGGACCAAAATTTTAAATATAATAAGATGTTTTCTCTGATTTGTCAAAATAGGCTCCGCCTATCAGTCAAAAAAAATGTAGGAAAACTTTTACATTTAAATTTAAGAAGGAATCAAGTTTTTAGAATAGTTTTCTTTTATCTCTTGGAAGGTTTCTAACGTACTTAATACGCTTTCGTGGGATTAACTAAAGTAATATCTATTATCTATCTATCTATCTTCTACTAACTAAATCTTATCTATCTATCTATCTATCTATCTATCTATCTCATTTTGCTCTGATTTATCTAATCATGCTCCACCTACTGGTCATATACATTCTTTAGTTAAACTTTTGAACTTGAATTGAAAAGTGAACTGAGTTTTGTTTTAACTTTTAGATTTTGTTTTCAAATTTGGCCCCAGAAACGTCTTTTTAATACAAAACAATAATACAACGTGGGTTTTTTATTCAAATTTTTTAACTTTAATGAAAAAAAAAATATGGACTCATCACACATTTACTATATTAAATGTTGTTCAGTTTTCTAAAATCTCTACAAATGTGCTTTCTTGCTGATATTTTAATTTTTAGTAATTTAAAAAAAAAGTTTCAATTTTTTGAAAATTCTTTTTTTCCTGATTTATCAATTTTCATCGTAAATATTTATTTTGTTATATTTTTATGGTTTAATAAAGTTTTAATAATTTAAGAGAAATATCAGCAAAAGTTTTGCAACGAAAATAAAGAGATTAATTCTCTGAATAGATTTAAAATCAAGAGAGCAAGGAAATTTTTTTTTTGCATAAAAAATGCAAATCATAGTTTTAAAAATACATTTTTAGAGGCTAACTATGTATTTACTCTATTAATAAATGTACAGGAAGTCTGGATATGCAACTATGTAAAGCTGGATCATTTCTAAACAAAATAAAATATTATTAAAAATGCTAATCACTAATTTATTTAATCACAATTTACTTTTGAGGAAAATCTTTGGGAAAATTTTTTTTCCAAGATTTAGTCCTTTTATTATAAATCAATTCATCAAGATTTTTTTTTTTTCCAAATTGTGAATAAGTGACATGTGGGGGACCCTTTAGCCCGGCCCCCCAAAAAGCTCAGCACGGCCCTGGTAGTGAACTAAACTAGTTTTTTTTAATGAACAGGTGTTCATATTTAAGGCGGCATTTAAGGCGGCGCTTCATTAACCTGCAGAAACGCAAAAGGGAGAAAAAATAAAAAATAAATAAAAAAGGAAGACGGTGAAACAGGAAGCAGTTTGTTTTCCCATTACGGCGTCCTCGCCGGAGCCGCTGAGGTTGGGTACGGGGTGAGGTGCGTGCACATAAATCAAAGCGGTCCAAGGAATTGTAATCCTCGCTGAACATTTTGGACTGATTGATATAAATAACACTGTCCTCGCCATCTGTCCAGAGAGGGACCTTTCCAGTTAGCGTTGAGCGGCACCGGCGGAATAATTAATGAATGGTGTCCTTTGTGCCGGTAATAAAGAGGAGACAAATTATGTTATAATCCAACTGCTGCTCGTTTGTCACAGCCAAATAAAATGTCAAATAAAAGTGAGGGGCCGCGCTGTTTGCTGAGCGGGGAGCGGGATACCTGCTCCCGAGGACGACAGCAGGCGCGCCGCTTCCGCGGGACGCCGGCGCCGCCGGGCCGCGCACATTTAGCAAATGTTCACAAACACGGAGGCGTCCAGAACGGCTCTGGATCCGGGTCCTGGACGGAGAGGGGCGAGGCTGGGAGTCCCGTCGTTAGGAAGCAAGTGCGGCATTTCCAGTCTGTGTCGGCGGATCTGCCAGTTTGAGGGGAAATAAAACGTTTGCGCTCCGACTGAAACAACAGGAGTTTAGGGGGGAAACTTGGGGGAAAAAAACAGGAAGGATCCAAAATACGACCAGGAAAACCAAAGGAGCAGAGAGGACGTCCCAGAGCCAGAAGGCCTGGTTCAGATCCCGGTCGGGTTCTTTCTGAGGAGTTTGCAGGATCTTCTCTTGCATTTCTGGGTTTTTTCTAGGAACTCCACCTGGTTCTCCCCGGAGACTCCAGTTTTCCCGGAACATCCTGGGACTCCAATTTCTTATGGCATTCCGTTTTCTCTGGGTACTTTTCTGGTTCTCAACAGGTACTCTGGTTTTCTCCAGGCACTTTGATCCTCTTTGTCTCTCCAGTTGTTTTCCCGCGGTCCGATTCTCCACACCCTATAGTCAGCTACCAGCATTCCAGTCTTCTTTGGCTTCCCAGTTTTCTTCTGGACACTCCGATTTTCTCCAGGGACTCAGTTTTCTTGTGGGCACTCCGGTTTCCTCTGGTTTTTTTCCGGGCACTCAGTTTTCCTCCTTTTTTTTCCGGGTTCTCCAGTTATTCTTCAGGGCACTCCAGTTTACTAGTTTTCTGTGGGAATTCCGGTTCTCCCCAGATATTCCAGTTTTCCAAGAACAACCTGGGACTCCAACTTTCTTAGGGCATTCCGTTTTTCCGGGTAGTTCTATTTCCTCCATGAATTCTGGTTTTTCTTTGGAATTCCGGTTCTCAACAGGTACTCTGGTTTTCTCCAGGCACTTTGATCCTCTTTGGTCTCTCCAGTCGTTTTCCCGGCGGTCCGATTTTCTCCACACCCTATAGTCAGCTACCAGCATTCCAGTCTTCTTTGGGCTTCCCAGTTTTCTTCTGGATTCTCCGATTTTCTCCAGGGACTCAGTTTTCTTGTGGGCACTCCGGTTTCCTCTGGTTTTTTTCCGGGCACTCAGCTTTCCTCCTTTTTTTTCCGGGTTCTCCAGTTATTCTTCAGGGCACTCCAGTTTACTAGTTTTCTGTGGGAATTCCGGTTCTCCCCGGACACTCCAGTTTTTCCGGAACATCCTGGGACTCCAACTTTCTTAGGGCATTCCGTTTTCTCCGGGTACTTCTATTTCCTCTATGAATTCTGTTTTTTCTGTGGGAATTCCGGTTCTCAACGGGTTCTCTGGTTTTCTCCAGACATCCCAGTTTTCTCCAGTCTCTGGTTTTCTCCAAGGTCTCTGCCGTTTTCTCCCGACACTCCGATATTCTCCACACTCTATAGTTTTCTGCCAGCATTCCGGTATTCTCCTGGAAGTCCAGTTGTCTTTGGTTTCCTGGGAGCATTCCGGTTTTCACCGGGTGCTCCAGGTTTCTCCAGGCGAGTGTCTCCGGTTTTCTTCTGTTTTTTCCGGTATTGTTCCGGCGCTTCAGTTTTCTTTGGTTTCTGGGAGGCACTCTGATTTTTTCCAGGAACTTTGGTTTTCTTTGGGCACTCCAGTTTTTTCCGGACTTTCCGGTTTTCTTCCGGCCATTCTTACATTCTTCAGACACTCTGGTTTCTCCCAAATCCTGTTTCAGTGGTAAATTGTTGATTATAAATAAGAGGAAGCATTGACCATGAACTTCCATATTTGCTCGTTCCAGCGGAAAAGATAATTCGTTTAAACGGGAAAAACATATTTTTGCTCGTATTCCCGTTTTTTGAAGCACTAGCAGCAGTTAGCGTACAAAACCCGGAGCGGCGTTTGTTACGAGAAACGATGAACGCTACGGCGATAAAACGGTCAAAAGTCGTGTCGTTTTTTCCGTCGATCAGTTTTCTGAATCCCTTCCGGGATTTAGGGTTGCTGGAGCCTATCCCAGCTTCTGTCAGGTGAAAAGGTTACCAGTCGTTTGCTGCGACTTTTCCCATAAACCATCACTGTCGTGGACTCCACAGCGCCTCCTGTGGTCGACTGAAGTATTCTGATGCAAAAAAGAAAAATCTAAATATGCAAAAAGGAAATTGGACAGTAGAAATACATTAAAGTCACAGTTCCTATAAAGCGGTTCCAGACTATTTGAAATTTAAGCACATTTTTTTTATTTTGAAACACTTTGCACTTTGGGGATTCCATACATTTACCATAAAGAACACAAACCTAAAGTTTTGATTGAAACAACTACAAAATAAACAACTAAATTTCACACTTTTTTTTATTTTTTAAGCTACATTCATGCAGCATATTTTCTCTGTGTTAAAGATCATATAAAATGTACCAAAAAAGAAACTTAAAATGTGAAAGACGCCATCCAAAGAGTGCCAGCAGGTTCAAGTCCCTGATTGGTTGACTTGCAGTGCTCTTCCAGTAGCCATGTTTAGTACGTAAAACGTAAAAACATTTGTAGAAACTTGTGTAGCTACATGTAAACGCAACATTTTAACGTGGATTCCCAAAACTGACGTGGATGACGTGGAAGTGGATGTTTGAACGTGCGTTGCCAGAGATGATGTGAACATTCTTAAAGAGATTTCCATTTTGAATTAAAAAAAAAAAAAAGATTGTTAGGCTTTATTTGGTATTTTTTTACATTTTGGCACGTTTAGTTTTCCGTACATTTGACCACAAAGGGTTTTTTGTTCTGTTGTTTTGTCATTTTAAAACAATTTGAGTTTATTCCTACAATTTCATTAATATAAAATATGTGACGATTGGTTTTTTTTTGGTTAATTCTTAAAACTTTATTGACATAAACAAAAAAAAAAAGAACAGAGGTCAAATTCTGACTTTATTCTGAAAACGTCTTTCAGTTTTCAGAAATCATTAGATGAAATCCCAACCGACTCCTTGAACAAGCTGTGAGTGTGCGGCCTCTGTTATCTGTATGCGTCCCGTTCACCTGCTCAGGTATTCATAACTTGAGATCAAGGTGGGATTGCCGTCATTGATCGGCAGAAATTGAATCTGGATCCCCCCCCCCCATCGCTGTTCTTGTTCAAACTCTTTTTTCCAGATCTACAGTTTGTAGACGGGCTGGACGATCCGGTTTCTGCGGCTAAACGGTTCCATTCAGGCCTTAAGGTTGGAACTTTGCACCAGTCGGGACAGAAGACCCGCCGAAAAGTGAACTTGAAGCGTTGAAAAGTTCAGCGGCGTCTCTGTGAACCCATCAATCCCCCCCCGAGCGGAGCGGGGTGAGGCTGCGCGATGAGGACATCACTGGGATTCAGAGGACGCTCTAGGTGCGCTCATTCTGCCCACGTCGGCGTCCCGCCGGGGCTCGCATTCTCCACGGCAACAAAAGGAGGAGACTCTTTGTGCCGTCAGCGGCGTTCCGCACATATTAAGCAGCGCAGGTTCCTTTTTAATTAGTGCCGAATTTGATCACCGCCATCTCCCACGGGCGCGTTTGAAGTTAATAAAACAAGCTGTACCTTTGAAAAGGACGGAGTCGACTTCCGAGGCAGGAGAGGCCCCGCCCCCCCCTCAAGTCGAAACCGCAGGGAGGTGTCGGCGCTGTGATCCGCCGCCTTTACGCATGCAGGCGTCGTCTCCGCCGTTGCCCTGATGCGGCGGCGTTCGCTTTCACGGACGTTGAGAACAAAAAGGATCCGGGCGAGGTGATCCTCATGAGCCGCGGGAACGCCGCGGGACAAAGGCCTCCGCCGACACATTCAACCCGTTAAGTCATTTAATTCCGTTAATGCGGAGAAAGTCTTCCAAAAGGGAGCCCGTACCATGATGATGCCGCTACCGTGCTTCATTATTGGGATTATGTATTCACAACAGAAGTTTATTTTACCTGTTGTTAGCGGAAAATCATGCTAGGATAGAAAAGTCGAGTACGCATAGATAACGGTAACACACCTCCAGATGAGGTGAGTGTATACAGTAAAAACAAGGCCTTTTTTGATCAGATTCAACACATTAAGTCACCTAATTCAGTTTTAAGGCAGCCCATACCATGATGCCACCGATACCGTGCTTCAACATTGGACTATTGTGAACAAAAGCCTTTTCTGAACAGATTCAATCAATTTAGTCACTTCATTCCCTCCTATAAATGGCAGCCCATACCATGATGCCACCGCCACCGGTTCCATTTATCTGTTGTTGTGTTTTCACTTTTTACCATTAAAACACCGGATTAATCTGCATACTTGCTAAAAATCATGCCAGGCGGAAGAAGCAAATAAATAGATAAGAAGGAAATATTTTCACAAATTTGCATCATTGAAGCTACAAACTCATTTTAGTTATATACGGTGTCCCACCAGGCTCTGTACTACGACTTGTTATGTATCCTTAATCAACTCAATCAATAAATGTTAATGACACTAAACTTTACAATCTTGTTATGGCTAATGCTCTTGCATAAGACTGATGTTTATTGATAAACTAAAGCCAAAGTCTCTCGAAATGTCCTATTTAACCCTTAACATCCAACATGTGACCAATGACGCCGAGCTAACACACTTTCTTTGACATTTTGTAACTTTTTGACAATAAAACGCTTTCAAATAGATAAATTTCTTCTTTTTGTAGTGGATCTCCCAGTCTTAAGACACTATTTTATGAATTTTTGTATTGAAACTAATCATAACAGGAATAATTTTTACACATTTTCAAAGAGCTATAAAATCATTTACTTACAAACGGTGTCCCACAGGACTCTGTACAAGGACTTGCTATGGTCCCCTAATCAACTCAATTAAAAAAAACAATGATCAATAAATAATAATGGTACTAAACTTTACTATCTTTTATTTATAATACTTTAGCTTGACACAGAATTTCATTGATAAACTGAACTTTTAAACTGTAACACTAACACCGGATATTTCATTGATGATGCCTACATAATACACTTTCTTTGACCTTTCAAAATTTTCTGACTATAAAACTCTTCCAAACAGATGGATTTCTTTTAGTGTAGCTAATCGTTTCAGTCTTTAGACACTATTTTATGAATTATTCTATTTGAAAACAAGTTAAATTTTACAAATTTGCCTCAAAGTAGACACAAACTCATTTAACTTACATATGGTGTCCCACAGGGCTCTGTACAAGGACTTGCCATGTTCTCCCTTAATAAACTCTATCAAAAAACAATGATCGATACATATTAATGGTACTAAACTTTACTATCTTTTTTATGTTTAATAATTTAGCTTGACACAGAAGTTAATTGATAAACTGAACACTTAAACTTTAACACCAGATATTTCACAGATGACTCCTTTCTTTGACATTTTGTAACTTTTTGACAGTGAAATTCTTTCAAACAGATGAATTTCTTCTTTGTGTAGTGGATCTCCCGGTCTTGAGACACTATGTTTTGTATTTTTCTAGTGAAAAAAGGAATTATTTTGTGCAAATATGTCTCAAAGTAGATACAAATTCATTTTAATTACATGTGGTGTCCCACAGGACTCTGTACAAGGACTTCTTATGCTCAATCAAAACCCAAGACTTTACTATCTTTTTTATGGATTATACTCTTGTGTGAGACAGTAGTTCATTGATAAACTGAACACTTAAACTTTAACACCAGATATTTTACCAATGATGCCAGGATAACACAATTTCTTTGATCTTTCTAAACTTTTGGACCATAAAACTCTTTCAAACACCTGAATTTGTTCTTCATGTAGCTGAACTTTCAATCTTTAGACACTATTTTGTGAATTATTTTATTGAAAACTAGTTATTTTCAAATTCTCCTTAGAGTAGCCACAAATTCATTTTACTTACATATGGTGTCCCACAGGGCTCTGTACAAGGACTTGCTACGTTCCCCTAATCAACTCAAGAAAAAAACACAATGATCAACAAATATTAAAGACACTAAAGTTTACTGTCTTTTTTATGGATTATACTCTTGTGTGAGAAAGTAGTTCATTGATAAACTGAACAATTAAACTTCAACACCAGATATTTTACCAATGACACCAGGATAACACATTTTCTTTGATCTTTCTAAACTTTTGGACCATAAAACTCTTTCAAACACATGAATTTGTTCCTCATGTAGCTGAACTTTCAATCTTTAGACACTATTTTATGAATTATTCTATTGAAAACTAGTTATTTTCAAATTCTCCTTAGAGTAGCCACAAATTCATTTTACTTACATATGGTGTCCCACAGGGCTCTGAACAAGGACTTGCTATGTTCCCCTAATCAACTCAATAAAAAACACAATGATCAACAAATGTTAAAGATACTAAACTTTACTGTCTTTAGTATGGATTATACTCTTGTGTGAGACAATATTAACTGATAACCTGAACAAAAGTATCTTAGAAATTACTTATTTTGATATAAAAGACCATATAAAAACCAAAATGGTCGTTTTAACATAAAAAAAGATCTTTTGTTTTGGCAAAGTTAAGGTAAATATAAGCTTTTGTGACCAGGGGTTGGAACGGGTTTCTTTATGTATATATATAAAAAAGACAATAAAAGCCTGTGATAACGTTTGTGTTTATCTCTCCAATAAATGAAGTGAGCGGTCATTTGTCCGTCCGCTCAACGCTCCATCCCCCCTGCGCCTCCGAGCCGCTCGTTAAACGGCCAAACGAGCGATGGAATGAGTAAATAATTCAACAAATAGATGAATTAGTAAAAAAAAGAAGAAGGGGGTCGGTGGTTAAACAGAAGGGGGGGGGGGAGTTCAGCTGCCGCGAACATGCACCGTCTGTACAATCCTGAACCTTGGCAACCGTACAGGCATCTGCTGCCGGCCGCTCCTCTGCCAGTCGGCTGTATACACACAAACATCTGCTTCCTCCCAACCAAAAAAAAACACAAAAAAAAGGGAGGGGGTCACGCAGCACTTGACAGGTCTGCATTTCGCCGCTGCTTTACACAAAAACCTTAATGCGTCCTGTCAAGCCATTAGGCGGCGATACGATCGGCGTGCAGGCCCCCCCCATTAAGCCATCAGCGTCCACCTGTGATAAAGACGACCATTTGTTTCCTTAAAGCCCGCCTTAATGTCCGTTTAACTCAATTTGTCAGGAAATGTTCAACAATTTCCTTCCCCCCGATGGGTCTGAAATCTGGTCAAGGTTCAAAAACTCCGCGGGGGGAGGGAGGGGCGGGGGATGGGGGGGGGGGGGTTCTGGTTTTTTTTCGGCGTATTTAAATGAGGGGATTAAACGACCGTATCGTCTTTCGCCGATCGCCTGAGAAGTGGTCGTGTGTGGCGGGGTTTTTTTTTTTTTTTTTTTTTGGACAGCGGGGGCACGAGCCGGAGGTTGTTTTCGCCTCCATTAGCCGCGGTCCACGGCCCCCGCGCCACCCCCCCCCCTCCTGATGTGACAGCACTCTAAATCCGGCCCCGCCGTTATTACCGGAGCAGCACACCCATAATAACACCTTTTAACACAACACTGCCCCCTCCCCCCAGTGGGGACACCTAACAGCCATTCAAACATCTGTTTATGTTTTGTCTACTGATACATCGTTCGGGCGTCCCGGTGGGGGGAGGGGTCGGACTAAATGATCCTTGCCGGGTTGTAATCCCGATCAGCTATTAGCTCCGAAATGGTCAAAACACAAACAGAGGAGGGCTCGTTTCGGGTGTCTGGGATCGTCCCGGCGGCCCGGCCAAGCAGACAGGAAGTGGCGGCGGTTGAGGGGGGGGGTTGGGTTCGGACATCTGTCGTGGTTGGAGAGCTCGGCGCACAGGAAATGGGGTGCTTGTTGGCCATTACCCCGGCATCCTCGATGAAGTGTGGGCAGTCCGCGAAAGGGGGTCTCTGGATGGCGTGTCGGAGGCGCCCCATCTGCCCGAGCCGTAGAGCTGCCCCCCGATCTCGACAGACCATTAGGTGTAAATGAACAAGTGTCCTCTCGGCGCCGCCTCCGCCAGCCGTCATCAATACACCTGGCTCTAATGGCCCCGGCGCCACCAGATCAATGGGTGTTAGCCGGATTCCTGGAGGGCCCGAGGTGCCCGTTTATTGACAGAGCCGACAGAAAAGACCCCCCCGACTGGACGCGGGTCCGCCGCGTTTCGGCGGGAGATGTCCCCGAGTGCGCATTACAATACATCAAAGCGCCGACTCGGAGGAACCGACGCTAAGATGACGGTGTTTAATATTTGAAAAGGTCAAAACTGTGTGAGCGGAATCTGTGTGGAGGGGAGGCCATTACAGCAAATGGAGCCATGAGAAAAAGAAATGTTATCACTCCAGAGATGCGGCTCAGAAAATGAAAAGGCTTTATGGAGGATCGGGACGGAATCGGAGCGTGGATTCTCCATTTATACACAATCACCTTTGTTTTTGTTGTAAACAGTTAGTTTGTCAACACTTGTACTTATGTGTCTGTCATGCTACGTTCACACAACACATTCTGGTCCTCAGAGTACATCCAGTACCGTTACTCTAACCCAGTTCTGGTACCCTAACCCAGCGCAGGATGTGGTACTGGGCCTGGGTGTTAATCGGTACTGGGTTAGGGTACCAATACTGGAGGCATCCTGAGGACCAGTCCGTATGCAGTACTGCATCTGGTTTGGGTCCAGTACCATGTCTGTGCCATGTCCGGTCCTCGATAAGGGTGAGTGTGCTACTAGTTAGGGTACCAGTACTGGGTTAGAGTGCCAGGTTAGGGTAACTAGGTTAGGGTAGCCTTCCGCAACCCTCAGCATGCTGTACCAGTACCAGGTTAGGAAACCTGTACCGGGTTAGGTACTGGTACCCTTACCCGGTACTGGTACGGGATGCGCCCAGAGGAACAGTAAGTGTAGTGTACTGTATCCTGTACCACGTTGCGGAGGATTACCCTGACCCGCTTGCTCTAAGCCAGTACCAGTTCACATTCAGTACCAGTTCATGTCTCGGCCCGGTTGGTACCACATATATAGATTGTGGAGGATTACCCTAACCCGGGATCGGTTCATGTCCGGGATTGTTAGCATTTGGTACTACGTCTGGTACCGCGTCCTGTTGTGGTTAGGGCACCGGTACTGGAGGCATCCCCAGGACCATTCCGTGTGCCGTACAGATCCGGTACCGCATACTGAGGGTTGTGGAGGGTTACTTTAACCCAGTTACCCCATCCCAGAACTGTTTCAGAACCATGTCTGGTACTGCAATTGGTACCACGTCAGGTGCTGAGTTATGGTACCAGTACTGGGTCACCGGTATCATCATGTCCGGGATCGGTTCAGGTCCAGTACCATGTCTGGTACTGTATTTGGTACTGGACCTGGTGCTGGGTTAGGGTACCGGTACTGGATGCATCTCGAGAACCAATATATCCGGTACAGCGTACTGAAGGTTGTGGAGGGTTACCCTAACTCTTACCAGTTCAGGTTTGGTACAGGTTCGGGTCCGGTACCATGTCTAGAACCACATCCTGTACCATGTCTGGTGCTGGGTTGGGGAACTAGTACGCTGTGCGTCCTGGTACTAGACTGGTTCTGGTTAGCGGCCCAGACTTTAGAGACCCGTGATTTATTGGTAAAATAAAACAAGAAATTATTTTTTCCTGTTTGTTTTAATAAAAAAAAGATTACAAATTATAAATTATATAAATAATACGTTTTGTGGCTGAGATTAAAGCCGTTTAAAGACAAAAAGATAAAGTTATAACAAGATTTGCCAAACAGAAACTAATTTTGAGTCACTCAAGTCACTGGAACCAAAAGTACAATTCAGGATAATACTTTATCTGTTGTACGTTTAAAAACTACATGAAAGAAAATGCTAACAAACAAAATAAATAAATAAAAATATACTTCATCTGTCATCTATAAATTACTTCAGAGAAAGCTAAAAAAACGTGATTTTATAACTACTAAAAGAAAACGCTAAAAGTAATAAAAAAAACTAGCTAAAGGCTATTTTAGCTAACTAACCTTAAAGATAGCTAACAGTTTCATGAACGAAACACTTAACTGGTAGATAAATATATAAATGCTTGGAAAGACATTGATTGATTAGCAATAGGAAACGCTAAACCACATCAAACTTCAGCTCCGTTAATTTAAAAAGAAAGGCTACGTAAGCTAACACCACTTAAGCTAAAGAAGTTCCTTGACTGTGTCACAATTTTTTTTCAAAAACTTTATTGACTAATTACATTTTTGTCAATATTTCTTAAGAAATGTACCAGATATTTAACAGTAAAAACACTTTTTAGCTAAATATGAAATGAACCGCTAAACTGTTGCGATCTAAGTTCCCTGAATGGATTAAAAAGAATAAAAATGTCTGCCGTTACTCCGGAAAAGTGGTTATTGCTTTGAAACCAGCTGGTGAACACGCAGCGAAGGCTGAGGGGGGAAATATGTCACGGTTGCGTTTGGCTAACCGTCGTCTGTTTCGCTGGGCGCCGCGCGTCAGCTTCTCTCCACACAAACGATCCCTCTTCAGGTAAAGGGTCTCGCCGTACCCGCCCGCCCATAACTGTAATGGGCTAATGTGCTGTGTAAATGCAGCACTAAAGCCCTGAGTGCTTCATCAATGCGTCCGACTGATGCGGGACAGAAGGGGGATTATCGCCAGCGCCAGATGCTAAGCCACTGAAACTGCACACAATCAATTAAGCCCTCGACGCATACTGTACTGGGGCATCACTGCAGATCCCACCGGAGGTATTTACTCCTCTGGGGAAGTTTCTCTGCTACATTTCTGACATGTTTTTGACAAACTTATTCAAGTTATGAACGGACCAGTCAGATAACTCGATGAAAGTGGGTTATCTGAATTTGACGAAGGGGTGTGGGCTCACTCATGAAGGTTGTCATAGAAACCATTTTCAAATTGACCGTTTAGTGACGTCATCTGACTCCAACATGGCGGCGTTCATATCCTGAATTGACTTAAATAGTCTTTGGTTAGAAAAACTCAAACATCTAAAGCAGCTCAAACTGTAGCTAAACTTAACATTTTTACTTATGACAGATCAATGTCATAATGTCAAAAGTTGATAGAGGTCTCGTTTGTTCAATATTAATTACTATGACTAAATAATCAAATAATTAGGTCCTAAGATGAAACTACTGTGTATTTTCACATAATTTTACAGTGGAGTTCTCTAGCTCAATAAAGCAGAGCTGCTAAGTCGCTACAGAGGAACTCACTAGCTTGATACAGTGCAGTTCGCTAAGTCGCTAAAAAGGAACTCGCTAGCTTGATACAGTGCAGTTTGCTAAGTCGCTAAAGAGGAACTCGCTAGCTTGATACAGTGCAGTTCGCTAAGTCGCTAAAAAGGAACTCGCTAGCTTGATACAGTGGAGTTTGCTAAGTCACTAAAGAGAAACTCGCTAGCTTGATACAGTGGAGTTTGCTAAGTCGCTAAAGAGGAACTCGCTAGCTTGATACAGTGCAGTTCGCTAAGTCGCTAAAAAGGAACTCGCTAGCTTGATACAGTGGAGTTTGCTAAGTCGCTAAAGAGGAACTCGCTAGCTTGATACAGTGCAGTTTGCTAAGTCGCTAAAGAGGAACTCGCTAGCTTGATACAGTGGAGTTCGCTAAGTTGCTAAAAAGGAACTCGCTAGCTTAGTAAAGTAGAGCTAGCTAAGTCGCTAAAGAGGAACTCGGTAGCTTGATACAGTGGAGTTTGCTAAGTTACTAAAGAGGAACTCGCTATCTTGATACAATGCAGTTTGCTAAGTCGCTAAAAAGGAACTCGCTAGCTTGATACAGTGGAGTTCGCTAAGTCGCTAAGAGGAACTCGCTAGCTCAGTAAAGTAGAGCTAGCTAAGTCACTATGGAGGAACTCGCTAGTTCGATACAGTGGAGCTCGCTAGCTCAATGAAGCATAGCTAGCTAAGTCGCTACAGCAAAACTCACTAACTCAATACAGCTGAGCTCGCTAGCTCAATAAAGCAGAGCTTGCTAAGTCGCTACAGAGGAACTTGTTAGCTTGATACAGTGGAGTTCGCTAAGTCGCTAAAGAGGAACTCGCTAGCTCAGTAAAGTAGAGCTAGCTAAGTCGCTACAGAGGAACTCGCTAGCTTGATACAGTGGAGTTCGCTAAGTCGCTAAAGAGGAACTCGCTAGCTCAATAAAGCAGAGCTCGCTAAGTCGCTACAGAGGAACTCGCGAGCTCGATATAGTGGAGCTTGCTAATTTGATATAAAGGGATTTGCTAACTCGCTACAGAGGAGATTGCTAGTTCGCTAAAGAAGAGCTCTATAGCATGCTACAGTGGAGGTTGCACTCTTGATACAGTGGCATTCGCAGCTTGCTAGCATGCTACAATTGGGCGGGTACTTTTTTGGGGGGAATTGCTAACTCAACACAGAGGAGCAAGATGGCTCACTACAGTGGAGTTTGCTAGCTTGATAAAGTGGAGCTTACTGGTACGCTACAGCGGAGCTCGCTAGCTTAATACAGAGGAGATTGCTAGCTTAATACAGCCGACCTCACTAGCTCAATGAAGCAGAGCTCATTAACTCGCTACACAGGAGTTTACTAGCTTGCTACAGAGGAACTTGCTAACTTGATACAGTTGAGCTTGCTACAGAGAAGCTCACCAGCTCTATACAGAGGAGTTCTATATCTCGATAAAGCAGAGCTTGCTACCATTCAGTAATGCTCCTAGCTCGCTACTGAGGAGCTCGCTAGCTCGATATAGTGGAGCTTGCTAGCTTGATACAAAGGGGCTTGTTAACCCGCTTCAGAGAAGATTGCTTGCTCGCTAAAAAGAGCTCTCTAGCATGCTGCAGTGGAGGTCGCTAGCTTGATACAGTGGAGATTGCAGGCTTGCTACAGAGGAGCTTGCTAGCATGTTACAATGGAGCTGGCTAGTTGCTATAGAGGAATTGCTAGCTCAATGCAAGGAAGCTAGATAGCTCACTACAGCAGAATTTGCTAAATCGTAGCTTGCTAGCATGCTACAGGGGAGCTCGCTAGCTTCATACAGAGGAGATTGTTAACTTGATACAGCAGAGCTCACTAGCTCAATAAAGCAGAGCTCTCTAATTCGCTACAGTGGAGCTTGCTAGCTCAATATAGTCTAGCTTGCTAACTTGACATGGCGGAGCTCGCTAGCCCGCTACAGAGGATGTTGCTACTTGCTAAAAAGAATTTTGCTAGCCTGATACAGTGGTATTCAGAGGTTAGCAACAGATGAGCTTGCTAGCATGCTACAATAGAGCTGGCCAGTTGCTATAGAGGAGCTAGCTTATTACAGTGGAGCTACTAGTTCAAAACAATGGAGCTCGCTAGATCAATAAAGCAGAGCTCGCTAGCACTCTACGCTGCCCACCGACCAGCTGGCTAGCGTAGCAATCCATGTAGTTCCCACTTATGTCAATGTGACCAAAACATTGACATAAGGGGCCACCATGAAAACCGCGGACAAACCTAATCGGGGCCCATATTTTTCCCCCACCTTTAAACCATACGGGGCCCACCTGGCCTTGCCGAGTGGGACACTGAACCACGGGACACTGGACTTGGAATTTGTTAATGTTGCGTCACCTAGGAAGAAAACAGGATAAAGTTACTGCAGGTCAAAGTCGTTGACGAGGATTTAGGAGGGACAAGACGATAACTGAAAACCCCGCAGACCAACAGCCGGCGCTCCCGCTTCAGGAGCTGAAACACGGTTGATAAAGCGCCTTCATTGTTACCTGCAGATCTCGTTTCACCCCGATCTCTTCATCGGGTATCGTCCACCTGAAGACAAACGGCCGCCGGCGGCCGCTCCGCTCCCGCAGAGGAAGTTAACCACATTACCTAACGCGGCGTGATGGATGCCGCGGCGCTCCGCGGGGGTCAGGGGTCGGGCAGCCGGCATCGCCGCGAAGAAGACGGATGAGGCCGGGCGCGGCGGCCCGACACCTCCCTCGCTCCGCTTTGTTTGCTTTGCTCCCACAGCAATCTGACACCTGATTGGCTCTCAGAGGATGATTAACGTTTGGGTAATTACTGATCGGGCTCAGGCGGAGTTGAAGTCATTCGGCTCAGAAATGGGTATTAACTCAATAACCAGAGATCTTTTTCACGCGGTCTAATGTCGGCATCATAAGACACTGTCGTCTGGTGATCCGACCGACTGAGGAGAGACGATCTAAGACACCAAAACCCCAGAATAATGGGTTTTAGATTTCAGAAATTAGCTTTAATTCCACATTAGAGTCACCAAAATTGTTGATTTCTGTGTAATTGGTCTTCATCAGATCCTTGTAGGTTTGGTGACCCTGGCGAGGTTTAATGACCATAAAAGACCGTCCCAACCATGAAACCAGACTTAAACATTGTTGACTCTAAATCAATGTCCTGATACCTTATTCAACCACTGAGGTCCTGGGAGTATCTTCAGAGTAGCTCCGGTGTGTACCAGGTACATTGGTCTTTAGACTGTCAGGAATTCAGTTTCTGACCTGAAACTGACCAGTTATGGCTGATAAATGAAGGTTTTAGTTGGACTATAGCAAACATTACAACAAACACAGTTTTCTGCAGTTTCTCTAATATTTTTTTCACTTTTGTTTAAGTTAAAAACAAAGACACCAAGTTTTTTGAGTCGTCTGAAGAATTGTGAAGCAGTATGAAGCATTAAAAGGCATTATGAAGCACTAGAAAGAAGGATATGAAGCATTTATAGAGGAGAATGAAGCTGTCAGTATAAAGAAGTGTGGAGCAGTATAGAGCAGTATGAAACAGTAGGAAGCAGTACGAAGCAGTATGAAGCATTTTGGACCAGTATGAAACAGTATGAGGTGTCATGGGGAAGTTTGAACCAGTGCAAAGCAGTATGAAGCAGTATGAAGCAATATGGAGCAGTATGAAAAAGTATGGAGCAGTATGGAGCAGTATGGAGCAGTATGGAGCAGTATGGAGCTGTATGAAGCAGTATGAAGCAGTATGGAGCAGTATGGAGCAGTATGGAGCAGTATGAAGCAGTATGGAGCAGTATGAAGAAGTATGAAGCAGTATGGAGCAGTATGAAGAAGTATGAAGCAGTATGGAGCAGTATGAAGCAGTATGAAGAAGTATGAAGCAGTATGGAGCAGTATGGAGCAGTATGGAACAGTATGGAGCAGTATGAAGAAGTATGAAGCAGTATGAAGCAGTATGGAGCAGTATGGAGCAGTATGAAGCAGTATGAAGCAGTATGAGCAGTATGAAGCAGTATGGAGCAGTATGAAGCAGTATGGAGCAGTATGAAGCAGTATGGAGGCAGTATGAAGCAGTATGGAGCAGTATGAAGCAGTATGGAGCAGTATGAAGCAGTATGGAGCAGTATGAAGAAGTATGAAGCAGTATGGAGCAGTATGAAGAAGTATGAAGCAGTATGGAGCAGTATGAAGAAGTATGAAGCAGTATGGAGCAGTATGGAGCAGTATGGAGCAGTATGAAGCAGTATGGAGCAGTATGGAGCAGTATGGAGCAGTATGAAGCAGTATGGAGCAGTATGAAGAAGTATGAAGCAGTATGAAGCAGTATGAAGAAGTATGAAGCAGTATGGAGCAGTATGAAGCAGTATGAAGAAGTATGAAGCAGTATGGAGCAGTATGGAGCAGTATGGAGCAGTATGAAGCAGTATGGAGCAGTATGGAGCAGTATGAAGCAGTATGAAGCAGTATGGAGCAGTATGGAGCAGTATGGAGCAGTATGAAGCAGTATGAGAGCAGTATGAAGAAGTATGAAGCAGTATGAAGCAGTATGGAGCAGTATGGAGCAGTATGAAGCAGTATGAAGCAGTATGGAGCAGTATGAAGCAGTATGGAGCAGTATGAAGCAGTATGGAGCAGTATGAAGCAGTATGAAGAAGTATGAAGCAGTATGGAGCAGTATGGAGCAGTATGGAGCAGTATGGAGCAGTATGAAGCAGTATGGAGCAGTATGGAGCAGTATGGAGCAGTATGGAGCAGTATGGAGCAGTATGAAGAAGTATGGAGCAGTATGGAGCAGTATGGAGCAGTATGAAGCAGTATGGAGCAGTATGAAGAAGTATGAAGCAGTATGGAGCAGTATGAGCAGTATGAGCAGTATGAAGAAGTATGAAGCAGTATGGAGCAGTATGAAGCAGTATGAAGCAGTATGGAGCAGTATGGAGCAGTATGGAGCAGTATGAAGCAGTATGGAGCAGTATGGAGCAGTATGAAGCAGTATGGAGCAGTATGGAGCAGTATGAAGCAGTAAGGAGAAGTATGGAGCAGTATGAAGCAGTATGGAGCAGTATGAAGAAGTATGAAGAAGTATGAAGCAGTATGGAGCAGTATGAAGAAGTATGGAGCAGTATGAAGCAGTATGGAGCAGTATGGAGCAGTATGAAGCAGTAAGGAGAAGTATGGAGCAGTATGAAGCAGTATGGAGCAGTATGAAGAAGTATGAAGAAGTATGAAGCAGTATGGAGCAGTATGGAGCAGTACGAAGCAGTTTGAAGCAGTATGAAGCAGTATGAAGCAGTATGGAGCAGTATGAAGCAGTATGGAGCAGTATGGAGCAGTATGAAGAAGTATGAAGCAGTATGGAGCAGTATGGAGCAGTACGAAGCAGTTTGAAGCAGTATGAAGCAGTATGAAGCAGTATGGAGCAGTATGAAGCATTTTGAAGCATAATACAGCGTTATGCAACTCTGAAGCATTTCAAAGCAGAATATGAAGCATAATAAGTCGTTATGAAGCAGTTTGAAGTATTATTCAGAAATGTCTTTGTGAAGTTGTTTTTCTAAAAGTTTAATTAAATCTTATTTCTATTTTTTAAGGATAAAATTAATTTTCTCTTTGAATAATATTTGAAAGAAACACTGAAAGTTTTTAAGGCAGTATGAAGCCCTGAAGCATTACGAAGCTTTATAAACTCAAATGACTGCAGTCGTATCTGATGCTGGTTTTTGAAGAAAATGTTTGGATTCTTCCTACAAACTATTTAAAAATCACAAAAACCTGAAGGAAACTCTCCAACGGGACGTCCTCTCCAGCGGGACGTCCTCTCCAGCGGGACGTCCTCTCCAGCGGGACGTCCTCTCCAGCGTGGCCGGCCGCCCTCGCCGGCGCCGTCAGGCCTCATACCTCTCGATTTGCTCTGACAGTGAATAATCGCCCGCCGCTTACGCAGCTTATCTGAGTTTGTGGAACGACGGCGGCGAGGAAAGAGAGCCCTTAATCTGCCCCTAATCAGAGCTGACAGTCACCTACAGCAAGGTGCGGCGCCACGCTGGGACGCAGTCAGGCGAGCGCTCTGATCAGCGGCGGGAAACGCCGATGCCATTAATATTAATCGTCCTAATCGCGCTGCCGAGCGGCGTGGCGATCACAACACACGGGAAGGTAGAGCTCGTCACCCCGGGCGCCGGCTTATAGCGGCAAAGGAACATCAAGGTGGAGCTGAGCGAGCGAGCGAGGAGCCGGCGGCGCCGCGTTTGAAGTAGGTGAGGGAAGTCAGGTTTTTGTTTTTGTTAATTACTGAAAGTCTAGACGAGGAGGCCGACGTCAGCCCCTCCCACTCTCTTACCTTCAGACCTTCAACTTGAATCAGTTTGAACACCTGATTATTCTCTTCTTGATTTTAACCTTTATTATCGTCTGAAACATAAATGTTCTCTCTGATCTCTTTCCTGTAATTTAACGGATTTCTCATCTTTCTTTAATATTTATGTCTATTTTTAGTTGGAATGAAACGATTCATTTAAGCCACAATTCAAGTCAATTCACAGATTTAAAATCACAGTTTCAACTTTTTTCAGTTTCTTTTTTCTTCAACACAATGAATTAAAGGGATTTTAAGGTTAAGTATGACTTCTTTTAATTCCTTACATCAAACTGTCTGTTTTACAACTAAGGAAAGGATTCAGTACAAATAAACAATCATCATATGGAAATTATCAGAAATCTCGTCATTCTCAGTTCATGTTGTGCTCCTCGTGTGACGGACCGCTGCGCACACACTCAGCGCACACATCCACCACCCTCGGCTTCTGCTTGTGGATTTACCTGCGCACTCATGCACTGCCCTGCGCACACACCTGCGCACTGGATCGCGGTTACGCTCTGCCCTGCGCACACACCTGCGCACTGGATCGCGGTTACGCACTGCCCTGCGCACACACCTGCGCACTGGGTCGTGCTTACGCACTGGCCTGCGCACACACCTGCGCACTGGGTCGTGCTTACGCACTGCCCTGCGCACACACCTGCGCACTGGGTCGTGCTTACGCACTGGCCTGCGCACTGGCTCACGCTTACACACTGCCCTGCGCACTGGCTCGCGCTTACGCACTGGCCTGCGCACTGGCTCACGCTTACACACTGCCCTGCGCACTGGCTCGCGCTTACGCACTGCCCTGCGCACACACCTGCGCACTGGATCGTGCTTACGCACTGCCCTGCGCACACACCTGCGCACTGGGTCGTGCTTACGCACTGCCCTGCGCACACACCTGCGCACTGACTCGCGCTTACGCACTGCCCTGCGCACACACCTGCGCACTGACTCGCGCTTACGCACTGCCCTGCGCACACGCCTGCGCACTGACTCGCGCTTACGCACTGCCCTGCGCACACACCTGCGCACTGGCCTGCGCACACACCTGCGCACTGACTCGTGCTTACGCACTGGCCTGCGCACACACCTGCGCACTGACTCGTGCTTACGCACTGCCCTGCGCACTGGCTCACGCTTACACACTGCCCTGCGCATTGGCTCACGCTTACACACTGCCCTGCGCATTGGCTCACGCTTACACACTGCCCTGCGCACTGGCTCACGCTTACACACTGCCCTGCGCACTGGCTCGCGCTTACGCACTGGCCTGCGCACTGGCCTGCGCACTGGCTCACGCTTACACACTGCCCTGCGCATTGGCTCACGCTTACACACTGCCCTGCACATTGGCTCACGCTTACACACTGCCCTGCGCACTGGCTCACGCTTACACACTGCCCTGCACATTGGCTCACGCTTACACACTGCCCTGCACATTGGCTCACGCTTACACACTGCCCTGCGCACTGGCTCACGCTTACACACTGCCCTGTGCACTGGCTCACGCTTACACACTGGCCTGCGCACTGGCTCACGCTTACACACTGCCCTGCGCATTGGCTCACGCTTACACACTGCCCTGCACATTGGCTCACGCTTACACACTGCCCTGCGCACTGGCTCACGCTTACACACTGCCCTGTGCACTGGCTCACGCTTACACACTGCCCTGCGCACTGGCTCGCGCTTACGCACTGGCCTGCGCACTGGCCTGCGCACTGGCTCACGCTTACACACTGCCCTGCGCACTGGCTCGCGCTTACGCACCCCCACACTTGCCTGCGCCAGAGGCCACACGCGCACTTGCCAGCGCACTTGCTTGCGCTCGTGAACTCACCCACACTCGCGCATTCGCCTGCGCACTCTTTAGCACTCAGCGCAAGTGACCGCTTATGCGCAAAGAAAGAAAGACGAAGCTTCAGAGAATTAGGAAAAACTAGCCCAGCTGGGAAGAAACTGTAACGTCGCCGGGTGAGGAACAGATCTCAGGTTTGCTTGAATTTCCCATAATAGTTGCGATCGTAACTTCACGAAATCCAGGCAGGAATGACTTATGTGAGACTTTAAACTTGTTCATCGTTGATGAAGAACACGCAGCCTGTGCGCGGCGCCGCACACACGTGTTGACAAGTTTCAATCAATCCTTTACAGATTCTTGAAGAATCGTTACATCCTTAAAATAGAAAGTATTTAAAAAGTAAACCTCAAGTATTTTAGTTCACACTAAAAATAAACTATTTGTCGTGTAATTCAATAGACTATTTTTCGCTAAGCTTAGCTAGCTGTATGCTAAAAGCTAACAGATATATTCTGTCTGTTATGCTAGCAATTACACAACATTGGACAGGATAACTGAAATGTTTAAAATGCGACAATTTAGACGTTTTCTTGCAAAATTTCTTGCTAATTTTTTTCGCCGTTTGATTCTATTTAAACATTTTTTTAACCTTTTTTCTTTTGCAAGCTTGACCTTTTAAATCTTTTGGACTATCTTGATTTCTCGTCCTTCCGACCTCTTTCCTCAAAAGTTCTCCGCTATCTCACTGACAGAATCAGCCCTGTTCTCCCAGGCATCGCCGCGGCGACGGTCACTTCTTTCTTATCTCGGCGAGATCGTTTCGCCGCTAGAGTCCGGGACGAACTTCAACCTCGAATAGACTCGTCCGATCGCAGCTGACAAATACAGACGTCCGTTTTTCACTTCTGTTATTTTCCCGGAACGCGCAGCTTCATAATCAACAACGCGGTTGAAAAATGGCGCGACGGCAGCAGGAACTGAGCCGAGAAAATGGATAAACGGGAGGAGGGAGAGAGAGGGGGAAGAGAAAAAAAAAAAAAAAAAAAAAAGAAAAGACCCGCACTCAGCAGCTTTGAGAGTCCGAGATGTGAAAAGTGACTGGTTGATTTATCACGGGGAAAACAAAGCCACAAAGTACAATTTTCTACCTTGGCCACAAACAATAATTCATAATGATGTCGCCTCCTGATAACGGCAGACCTTTGCGCCGTGTCGGTCCCTGAAAATGCTCGTAATAAATGTCAGAACTCGCAGGTAACTACTTTAAAAACCATTAGAAGTCGTCATGATGGAAGATACCCGCCGCCGCTTCATATACTGGGAGGAGAGAAGCAGGAAAGAAATGAGGCGGAGGATTTCTGTGGTCGTTTCCGTTTGGTTTCTCCGCCTCAAAGAGTCGAGATAAACAGTTTAGGTCAATAGAGATCTTGTGACAGTTCGTGTTCTCTTAAGTTAGGTAAAGCGAACACTTTTAATGAAAAGTCTATTTAAATGCACATTTTTTGACTTTCTCCTGAACTGTTTTTGGCTCTACGCAGAAGACGGGAAACCGCTGAGCGCCCGTTAAAGGTTTATATTTGATAAGGACGGACGTGTGGCGTCCTCGTTCATTCACGGGAGAACCAAGAGTTTGGAAACTGATTCTGGAGGTTTTCACCACTTTGACATTTTCCAAAATGAGGATATTTCACGAGATGTGCACCGCCCACCTCAAAATATAAAGAGATTTTCATCGTGTTGACATTTCGCAAGATTTTGCGAGATTTAAGCAATTTCAACACTTTTCAAAATTGGCACCACTTGGACACTTCGCTGGAAGATTCAGTGACATTTGCACCACTGAAATATTTCACAAGATTTTAACTGTTTTGACATTTTGCTTGAGTTTGTGTTTCTTCAACATTTCGCGAGATTTTCCCCACTTCCACATTTTGCAAGATTTGATTCATTTCGACATTTTGTGTGATTTCTAACTCTTTGACATTTTACTGCTTGAAGATTTAGTGACATTTGCACTATGGAAATATGTCACGAGATATAAATTGTTTCTAAATGTAAGCTTGATCTGCACCACTTTGATCTTTTACCAGATTTTTACTGTCAACATTTCACAAATTTGTGACGTTTCATATTTTAAATATTTCCACAGCATCGACATTTCGCGAGTTTTTCACCGCTTCAACATTTCGCGAGATTTAAATAGATTTGACATTTTGCACGATTTGGACCACTTCAACATTTTACCAGATTTTCATTGTGTCCACATTCTGGAAGATTTCCACTGCATCGATATTTCACGGGTTTTGCACTGCTTCAACATTTTGCAAAATTTTATTGATTCCAACATTTTGTATGACTTGCACCGCTTTGACATTTAGCAAGATTTTTTAGCTTTTCGATCTTAGCTAGATTTGTGCTGCATGAAGATTTAGTGAGATTTGCACAACTAAAATGTTTCACAAAATTTAATTGTTTCAAGATTTGGCGTGATTTGCACCGCATTGACATTTTACAAGTTTTTCACTGTCGATATTTCACAAGATTTTTACGGCTTCACGTTTTATGAAATTCTGTCCGTTGATGTTTCGCGAGGTTTTCACTTCTTCAACGTTTTGAGATATTTTAATTAATCAAATGAAATTTTAATTTGATATTTTGCCTGATTTGCACTGCTTCTACATTTTTCTAGATTTTCCCTGTCCACATTTTCACAAGATTTATGCTGTTTCAATGAAAGATTTGCACCACTTCCACACTTTGCTAGATTTTATTGGTTTCGACATTTCACTTAATTTGCATCTTTTTGACATTTCACAAGATTTTTACTCTTTTAAATTTTTTCAAGACTTGCATCGTTCCAACATTTCATTATATCTCTATGATTTTGACATGTCACGAGATTTGCAACGCTTCAACAATTCGCGATATCTGCACCGTTTCGAGATTTCCCGGGACTTCATCGCGTCGACATTTTGCTGCGTTTTAACGGTTTCAACATTTACAGAATTTTTTTCTGCCTCAGTAATATCCAAGAGTTTCAGTATTTTTTAAGATAACATTAAGAAGACATTCAGTGAGGCTCAAACCACTTTGAAATTTCAGGGGATTTGCACCGCTTTAACATTTTGCTTTAACATTCTGCGCTGTTTCAATACGTTACAAGATTTCCACGACATGTACATCAACATTTCGCCATATTTGCATCTCTGCATTATTTTCTGAGTCGACATTTTTGCGAGATTTGTACAACATTAACATTTTACATGCCAAACGTGTGTTCAAGAACACGCATCTCGAACACACGTCAGACGCCTGGTGTGAACGCGGCTCCAGACCTCCACTCCTGACACGTATGGACTGCGAGGAGGACTCGCGCCGTTCCGCCATGTCTTCAGTTGACCTTTCAACTGGAAAAAGCCTTAGACGGAGCGCTCCCCGCAGCAGCCATGCATCACCGTTTAATGGCATGTCAGGAAAAGGCTTGCGTTCTTTCTTTTGCTTCACTTTCTTTTTTTTTTTATATATCGCCACATCGGCAGATTATGAGGAAAGCTAATGAACTCTGCAGATTGTAAGGAGAGAAAAAAAAAACAACCGCTTTTGTTCCAACTTTTACAGAAAAGTTCCAAACAAGCCCATATTGAGCGGCGGAATCTAATACAGAAGCTTGTAAAAGCAAATAAGCAGGCGCGGATGAGCATTGGTCTTTATGTACACTCATCTCGGAGAATATTGGATCTCGGCGCCTTCCGTGTCATCCGTTTTGCTCCGAGGAGGGCTCATAAAGGCTGCGGTTGATGTGACTTTAAAGTTCCCCGGGGACACCGGCAAGACTGTTAAAAGACTCTTTAAAGGCGTCGACTGAAATGTTTGCAAAGACGCTGGGATTAATAACAATGACTTTACCTTCCCTTTCATCTTCCGCGCTCCCAGACAATCGCATTTTCACCTCCTTTAGGCAAAAAAATGAAAAGACTTCCAGGTACAAGATTTAAACTTATAGTAGAGGTTTAGGTTGAATAAACATCACTGGATTTTGATATTTGTAAAGAAATGATCCAGTTCTTCCTGTTTGTCTGTTCTCTCTTTCAGCGAATCGATCAGACGGGACAGACGGAGAGGGTTGAAGGGCTTTCATCTGATTGACCGGAGAAGCTGATGGAGTAAAAAGAGGAAGAAGGAGGCGGCGGCCGCGGCGTCGATATGCAAAATATGCTTGAAAACCTCAACCACTGAGCTGTTATGGGTTTGTTGCGACCCATTTTCTCCATATCATGTGTTGGTTTCTAGTTACAACTCATGCAGCGGTGTATAGTGGATTTGTAACAATTGGGGGCTCGTCCGGGATGTGTTTTTTTAATTTTCTTTCTATGGTGGGCTTGTAATTTCCTTGCATTTCTAATCTAATATTATTATATCATTATACCTAAACCATGTAAGTTTAAAATGGTAAAAGACTGTAACGAAAGTTTGTTTTTTAATAGATTATGTAAAAGTAGTGTAAGGCATAAAAACAGAAAATCTTTAGGTACCAAAGACACAAAAAAATGATTTTCTTTTATATCAAATTGTGCAGATGGAAATAGTGGAAAGACATATTACAGAGGAAAACTTCCACAAAGAAAGTGTAAAGTCAAGGCATGAAAACACAAGAACTATGGAACCCTGTATAGAGCCTTGGTGTACACCACAACTACTCTTAAAGAGAACAAACACCAGCGAGTGACTAAAATGGAGCAAATTTGTGCACATTTAACAAATTTTGTGCTTTTGCCTGAATATTAGTAAAAATTATTTTTCTTCTAGTTGCTGGTTTTGAAGAACTTTAATAAATAAAAGCACTAAATCAAACATATGTTGTGATTAAAGTTTAAAAATGAACAATACTAGCAATACTGGAAATAAATACTGAGGGATTTAGACAAGAAAATGTTATATAAAGTGTATAGTCAAACCACAAAAACACAGAAAAGCATAGAGCCTGGTATAGAGCCTTGTTTTAAACCATAGCTAATTATAAACCGCAACAAACACCAGTAAGCGACTTAAATTGAGAAAATTTGAGCAAACTTAACAAAAATGTTGCTTTTTCCTGAACATTTGTTTGTTAGGATTTTGTTTTTCTTTCATAGGTTATCAGTGACGGCAGAAAACACACGTAAGTGACTTAAATAGAGCAAATTTTAGCAAATTGTGCAAAAATGTTACTTTTTTCTACAAATGAGTAAAAGTCAAATGCCTAGCATCCAATTTTTCTGCTAGTTTTGCTTTTAAAGAGCTTTCCAAAATAAATAAGTTAAAATTGAACATAAGTTGTGTTACAAAATTCATGAAATGCTAGTTTTCATAGGTAGGTAAATAGTAAGTTTACACTGTTTAAGCATTTTTAAATACCAAAAGGCTTCAATTTAAGTTTGTTTTTGAGCAAGTCAGAATACCTATTGCTATAAGGAAGAAAACTAAACAAAAATAGGGTGTAAAGCCAAGCAAGGTATAAAAAATTGGAAAAGTATGGGACCCAGAATAGAGCTTTGGGTACACCATAACTAATCATTAAGGGAAACAAAGTGACTTTAATTAAGCAGATTTGAGCAAATTTAGCAAAAAATCTTGACTTTTCCTATATATTCGCAATAATCAAATGCTCAGAGTCTATTTTTTCTTCTAGTTGTTTCTTTTAAAGACTTTTACAAAGTAAATAAGATGAATTGAACATTTGTTTTGATACAAATTGCCCACCTTGACAGATAAAAAAAAGCAAGTATACTTTTTTTTCTGTAGAATTTTTAGGTACTATAATGGTCTACTGAATGTTTGTTGAAAATTTTGGGCACAAAGCAATAGCAAAAATAGATATAGCCATAAGGAAGAAAACAAAAAAAAGTGTAAAGTCAAAAAAGTAATAAAAACACACAAAAGAATAGGACCCAGTATGGAGCCCTGGGGTGCACCATAACTAAACATTAGGAGCAACAAAAAACATGTAAGTGACTTAAATTAAGCAAATAAAAAAAATATCAAAAACCAAATACTTAGGATCCTATTTTTCTTCAAGCTATTTCTTTTAAAGAGTTTTACAAAATATATTAGCTAAACTGAACATTTGTTGTAATACAAAATTCACAAATTACTAGTTTTCACAGATAGGTAATTAGTAAGAATAATATATTAAAGCATTCTTAGGTACCAAAAGACTCCTATAAGTTTGTTTTTGAACAAGTTAGAACCGTGACACAAAAAATTCCTATAGCTCAAAGGAAGAAAACAAAAAAAGTGTAAAGCCAAGGAAAAGAGGTAGGGGACCCAGAACAGAGCCCTGGGGTACACCATATCTAATCACTAAGAGCAACAAACACCAGGAAGTGACTTAAAGTGAGCAAATTTGGGCAAAGAAAGCCAAGCAAATGAATTGGCGTCAAATTGGGGCAAAGTATTAACGTTTTCTAAATTATGTTATTTGCGGTTGCAGAGTCTCGAGGATTGAAAGAACAGTGGAGCTGAAACTCCAGGATTGATTCGACAGCGATCTTAGGGAGTCTGTCACCTGAAGGAGTTAAACCACAAACGACTAACCTGGACTGAACTGGGCTGAGAAGGCCTTCAGTTTTGGTGGCGTTGCCTTTGATCCTCTTTTCATGAACATTCTAACAGAAGCGGCCATGAAAACAAAGGACAAAGTAAATGTTGTGTTCTCCCACCACCTCCGTCCTTCCCCGCCCGCCCGCCCGCCTGCCTGCCTGCGCGTGTCACGCTCGTGTCCCACTTTTGATGCTAAATCAGCGAACATGGCTCTGAGCGAGGCAGACATGGACAGAGAGGTGTATGGGTAATGCAGCATGAGACGGTCTGGCGTATCACATGTGCAGGGCGTCGCCGGCGGGCCGAGAGGGGAGCCGGGGAGAGGGGGACGTAGCCGCGAGGAACGCGGTCCCTGTCGCCTCACTTCTCTCGGGGAGAGGACTCGGTGCTCATCCCGTCCGCCCCGGGAGGAGCGCGGAGCGGTGTGTTCCAGCGCGTGTGGGAGTTCAGGCTCGTAAGAGCTGAAGGGCCCCGCGGGGCCCCAGACCTACAGCCATGTGCTGAGCTTGGCAGGCCCGTCCCCCTCTGCGCCCGGCCTCGGGTCCTTCCAGGAGGGAGGGAAGGTGGGCAGCCGTCAGAAGGTGACTTCTGTTGGGCCGCCATCATGGCTCTGCAGTGATGAGAGGCGGATTTGTTCACAAAGTACGGAGAGAATAAAAGAACGAAAGGTCAAAAGAACAAAGAATAATTTATGGATGATAAGAAATGTTAAGCTAGAGCTCAAGATGAAAACAATATTCAGATTTGAGGCCGATCAGTTACATTAAATAATACAAGATGTTTTTTTATTTCTTTAAAAGATTTTTTTTTTTTAAGACACTAAAAGTTTACTCACAACCTCCTTTATTTTTTTCTCAAAATTTGCTTTAATTTTTTTTAGAAAACATACTTTGGAAAACTGTTTTTTTTGTAAATTTTTAGGTTTTACTTTTTTTTAAGCAATTTTATTTTCTAAAGGTCAACTTTAATTTTGCCTTAGGTTTCTAAAATAAGCATTTTGTTAAACAATCTCTTTTAAAAAATTGTAAAAATTTTTTAACCTTAAATAATTTTTATTGGGATTCACTCGTGAAAAAAATGGTTTTGCTTGTTTTTTTTCTATAGAAACACTCTTTAATTAGGTCTACATTGACAAAACACATTTTGGAAATTTTGTTCTTATGCGCATTTTCATGTATGGAATGACAGTTGTGTCAAAAATATTTGTAAATATGAAATTATTGAATTGGTTCTTGTTCTTTTACACATTAATTTTTTTAACTAATGTCTACTTTAAAAGTTTTTGGTCATAAAAAAGTCATTTTTTCAAAAAGATTTAGAAATGTTTTTAATGTTAATTTATACCGAAATGATGTAAAAAAAAAAAGATAGTTAAGGTCCACTGATATTTTATTTTGGTTTGTAAAATATAAAAACATATATTTAAGAAATTACCTTTTAAATAGTTTGTTACTTGTAAAAACAAAACTTATATTAGATGTTAGGATATATATAATGAAATATCTTCTTTTTTTTAAAAAAGTAAATTTTGCTTTTGCTCATAAAATACATCCTTTCGATAAACATTTTTTGCCTTTATTTGTAAAAACAAACTCAAATTGGTTTCTGTTTCAGTTTACCCTTGAAATATACATTATGATTTACTTATGCGATATTTAAATATGTTTTGAGTAAAAGTCAACTCTATTTGTGGTTTGTACACATTTTGGAGAAAAAAAAACATTTACATTTTTTTTTACTTGTAAAAAGTGTTAATGTCATAATTTTTTGATGATCTGATAACTGCCTTTCATAGTAAAATTTGATTATTTTAAATTCTTTAAGGTTTAAGTTAATTCTTTTTTTTATTTAAGACACTTCTACTTTTTTCATTTAGTTTCCATTTTTCCTTTTTTGTCATGATTTTATGTATTTTTTTCTTTTAGCTTAATTTGACGGTTTGGTCTTTTCCATTAATATGAAGAACATTTTAGGTCACATTTACAACTGTATGGTTCTGTAGTTCAGTTGAAAAGATGCGACGGTGTGTGTCTACACGCGTTTGAAAATGGCTCCATCACTCCGCTTTCACCTTCATGATGAATGCTCATATTTCCTCGTGAATGTTCGAGTCAAACAAAAAGAGAGCGAGAGCTTTATGAGGTAGCAGCTGGTCTGCCGTAAAGTTTTCTTAACTTTACAACTTCAAAAAATCATCAACTTTATTTGGAAACGAGATAAAAAAACATTGTCAGTGATCAATCTTATTCACATTTCAACTAACGTTGAAGCGTTGCGTAGGATGCTGGGGTAACTTCCTGTTATTTAGCTTTTCTTTTGTCTTCGTTTATGAAAAAGGAAAAAAAAATTAAATATAAAAAATACAAAGATTAAAAAAAAGTAAAATTTTCCATGAAAAAGAGCAACAAAAACAAACCAAAAAAAAAGCACACCCAAAATTAGTATACAAACATATATATATATATTTATTTGTGTGTGTGTACATATATTAGAAAGGTAAACATTGAAAGATAACTAATCAAATTAATTATAAAGAAACTTAAAACAAATCATTTAGGCAAAAAAAAACATATTTTTTTGTTTTGATTACCTTTAAAAAATATTTTTGATTTTTTTTTTTTTTTTTTCGTTTTCTCTTTGACTTCAGACTTTGTTTATGCTAGGATTTGTTTACATTTAAATCAGAAATGTTTTTACCTTCACTTTTACTCATTACACAATTCAAAAATGTAAAAAGATCAAAGCCCGGAGTTGCTTAGATCCATCAATGTTTAGTTTACAAAGTGTTCTGTCAAAAAAGACGACTTCCGTTACAAAACTGACTAATGAGAACAGACGAAATCGTATTTTTCTTCTTTGTTTTAGTTTTAGGGTAACTCTTAGGGTTCAAACATGTGAAACGTCGTCCACGCGGATCGTTCAAACAAACGACCCAATGTGCGGTCTTAATCTGTGGGGGAGGGGTGGTGCACTACAAACGTCCCAAAATCCAATGTTTCAGCGACACAAAAAAAAAAACCAAACGGTCCTTGAACTGCCGTTACTCTTTTAACATTTACACAATAATCATAGTTACATAAACGGTAATGCTTTGTGTCAACATGCAACATTTGCATGACCGTTAACACAATTATTGTATTTTTGTAAATAATAAAACTTTGCGCCGCTGAGGAAGATTTATAACTCTACAATTGTTTACGCAATGAACAGAATTAAATAAATGTTAATGCTTTGTGCCAGTATGCAACTAATATTAACTATTATTAATAAAACTACATTAACGCTAATTCTTTGCGCCCGTAAACAACATTAGTGACTCTACAATTCTTAATGCAATTACATAAGGCTTTGCGCCTATGTGCCACGCTTGTAGCCCCACAAATGTTAATGTACATAAAGTACATGCGTAAATGTTAAGGCTATGTGTTAAAATACATAACTTTTAATTTATTTACGGAACTACCTTAGTTATGCAATAGATAATGCATTGTGCCAATAGGCAACACAATTGATTACACAATACATTTTATTACGCTAATGGCAATGCTTTATAATAAAATTAAAAACTTGTAACGTCTCAACCATTGATGCAACTGCCGTAATCACATGATTGGTATTTATTTGGATTAAAACAACTCTTGTAGCCCTACATTTGTCACACAAATAATACGTAAATGCTAATGCTATACGCAACTAACATTCAACCTTTAACATTATTAATGCAATTAATGTAAATATGAGAACAGTAGCGCAATAAAATTCTACACTTGTAATTCTTCAACTGTTTCCACATTTATTATAATGATATTGTTAATTTTTTGCACCAATATGCAACACTTCAACTGTTTACACATGTAATGTGATTACATAAATAGTGATGTTTGCGCTGGTATGCAACACTTGTAACTTTTCAATCATTTACTTAATTAATGTAATTACATAAATGGTAATGCTTTGCTAAACGTTAAGATAAGCTTGTTTAACTTTTTATGCATTAATGCATTGAGAATAAACACAATTGTAGATTTTTCTATATTTTTTTGTTTTTTTTGTTTCAGATAAACTTTTTAGGATCAAACATGCAAAACGTCGTCTTCATCGAACATTTAGAACATGCGACCTAATATGAAGAGTCTGAACCAGTGGGGCGGGGGCGTGGCGGGGACACATTTGAAAAGTCTTAATCATCTCCTCAGTGATGGATTTAATGGACTGACTGTCCTTTAAAATGCACCATAATCTGTTTTAAATGTGAGCTTTCAATCATTTGGGGGGAGAGGAGGCGTCACTTCACATGAAGGGGAGTCATCTCAATGTCCTTTTTCCGCGGACAGAATTTCACTTTCCACTCCAAGATAATGCCAGCCCGGAGCCAAGAGTACAGTTTACCAGCAGCGGGGAAGCATGTGTGCGCTTTCCGAAGCTGCCAGAAACAAAGAGAGTAGCTAACGAGATTTCAGACAGACAGGGAGGGAGGGGGGCGGCGGTAAACCCACAGAGGGAGGACAATCCCGTCCGCTCTGCTGTCATCAGATAGGTAGCATCGCGCGCTAATCCCCAGGCTTAGCTGCGTGTCGCCCAGCACGGCACCCAGTCGGGTGTCGCCGGGGCCACCCTGGCAGATCCGACGGGCCATGTGGCTATCCCAGCATCCCCGGGGAGGTTCGCAATCCCGCCATGCTGCATTTACCTTCTGTGCAGGTGGCCTCTCCGGCCTCTCGGCGGCTATCGGCAGAGTTGGAGCGAAAACTTCTGCACTTCCTGGCACGGGGAGGCGGCAAACTGTTTGTACTTTCAAACCCACAGACAAAGCAGCTTGATGTTAGTAAACTGTACATCACATGCGTGTTCCGACATACTTTTAGACTCTGGCCATCCCTCGCAGAACACAAAACCCTGAGTGTGATTCTTATCGGGGAGTACAGACAGGCAGGCGGCAAAATGATTTAGCGGTGGGAGCTCAGAAGTTTGGTCTTTCGTGGCTTTACTGCCTGTTCTGCCTGTTGGTGTATCATCCAATTCAGCTTTAAAGTCGTGATCTAATCTGAAACATACCTTCTGTCAAGTCGTCGTGTTCTAAAACTGCGTAATGGCCAACAGGTTGGGAAACGGCCTGTTTTCTTCTTGGCACGCTTGCATTTTTCACAATAATGGCATTCCTTTTTTGAAATACTACCCAATCTGGCCACTCTAACAAAAAAAAAAAAAATGAAGAGAAATAGAAGTGAAACAGTCAAATCTGGTTTGCTTCTGCAGAAGCTTTTTCTCCCCCCGACAAGTTTCTAAGTAAAACATTCGTCATGTTATAGTGTCAAACTTTGATTTGAAGTGGTTGCTTGTATAAGGATGGTAGTCCATAGCAACCATTAAATTTTCTAGCCAAGATGTCATAAGTATGTCTACTGATTTTTGTCGCTGTACTTCAAAATAAAATATCAATGTTTCCTTAGCAACACACACTTGCATGTCACTAAAGTTAATTTATTGCCTAACTTAATGCTGCTTTCTGGGGTCTTTAGCTGGAACCGTCAAATATGTATTGACTTTGCATCAGCCTGTTGTCCCCCAACAAGTTTTTAAGTAAAAGGTTAGTCATTTTGTATCGTCACACTTTAATTTAAAGTGGTTGCTTGTTTAACGATGGTAGTCCATAGCAACCATTACATTTTTTTCTAATCAGGATGTCATAAGTTTGTGTATCAATTTTCGTCACCGTACCTCAAAATAAAGTATTTACTTTTCCATAGCAACACATGTTAAAATGTTGCTAAACTTCATTTATTGTCTAACTTAATACTTTTTTCTGGTGTCTTTAGCTAAAACAGGCTCTGTTTTTACATAGTCATATCTCAACCATCAAAAAAAACGTTTTGAACTCTTAATCACCTATTTCATCATTATTTATTTATTAAAAAAATGTAAAAAATGATCACATTTTGTACAAGGGAAGTGAAAAATGGTAGGTCTGCCCTTCTCTATGTACACATACTGGTATAAATATAAAAATGTCTAACAAAAGTATAACAACCTTTTTCCGAATAATGGCATACCGTTTTGAAATAATATCTGATTATCTGCCAACTCTTAACAAAAATAAATTAAGATCAGCCTAATGGAAGTTAAAAGGATGGTAGTCCATAGCAACCATAGCATTTTTTCCATGTCAGGATATCATAAGTATGTCTAAGGATTTCCGTTGCTCTATCTTCAAAGAAATATTCACCTTTCCTTAGCAACATGTCACCCCAGTTGGTCTGACTTAATACTAATAACTTAATAACTATTAATTTCATATGGTCTCTAGAGAAGCACAGGCTCTATTTGTACGTGGTTCTATGTCAACCCTCAAAAATGTTTACTACTGTTAGTCACTGATTCCGCGGATTCGCAGATTCCACATTGTCGCGGATTCCACATATTTGTTTTTGCTGATTACGCATATTCGCGGACTCCACGTTTTTGCGGATTTAGTGTATTAGGATATTCCGCGGACTCCAGGCTTCAACAATTTCACTGATTTAGTGTGTTCCGCGTGTTTGCTTTCTTTATATTTGAGAATTCCGCAGACTCAAAGATTCCGCATATATGCTGATTCCGTGTAATCGCAGATTCTGCATATTGGCGATTTTTCATATCCGCGGATTCGGCAGATTCACAGATTCCGCTTATTTGCAGATTCCGCATATTCGCAGATTTTGCGTATTCGCGGATTCTTTATATTTGCGAATTCCGCAAACTCACAGATTCAACAGATTCCGCGTATTCAGGGATTCCGCAGATTCCCACATTTCGCATATTTGTTGATTACATGGATTTGCAGATTCCGCGGATTAGCAGATTTTTCCTATCAGCAGATTCACAGATTTCGCATATTCGCGGATTCCACGGATTACGTGGAAAAATGTTAAAAAAAACACAGATACTGTTTATTTTAGCAATGAAACTTGAAAAATACATTTTTATTTTCACAGTTACCACACTAACTATAAACAGTATTCATGTTTATTTTTATAATACATTTCAATCCTTCGAAAACATTTGAAGACGACATTGTACTCTAACAAAAGGATTTGAAGGATTTGATTAAAAAAAATAATATCCTTTTTTTTTTAACTTTTACATAATTAATGATTTGAATATTTAGTCATATTTCAGTCGGTTTCCGTCCGTCTTTGACTTCTCTCTGAACTTTCTCTCTAACTTGGACTCCTCTCAGTTTGTTTTCGACATCTCCAACGCTGAAACCAAATCAGTGTAAAGTTTGCTTTGTTATATTTTAGCGGTAATCCTCAATCAACAGGCTCCCCTCAGATCAGATGGGGAGGGGGGCGGCTGTGTGTGTTCCGCGCTGGCAGGAGGCCAGCTCCGTTCTGAAACGCGGAGCGGAGGACGTTTCTTTAGTGGAAACAGACAAGCCAAATCGGTGCAGAGTGACCTATTTTGTTCCTGAGCGCCACTGGGAGGGGAGGGAGAAAATCAGCTCGTGGAAGAGCGGCCTGCCGACGCCACACCTACTGATGTGGTCCGAGCTCGCCTCCCTTCTCGCTCTCCACCCCTCTTCAGAGGCACCTAATTATGAAAGCCCTGACTCATTTACATGGCCATGTTT
Organism: Oryzias javanicus; assembly: GCA_003999625.1. Classification (NCBI taxonomy): domain Eukaryota; kingdom Metazoa; phylum Chordata; class Actinopteri; order Beloniformes; family Adrianichthyidae; genus Oryzias; species Oryzias javanicus. The sequence goes on from CM012438.1 coordinate 2,587,141, forward strand.
GATCTAAATTACACTCCAAACCACACCAAATTAGGATCATCTGTGAATGTAAAAGACTTTTTTTTTTTCTCCCCCCCGTTCACCCCCCTTCTTGCTGCGCCGTCTTTCCCCGCGTCCTCGCGGCGAGCTCTGCGGGGGGAACATGTTCAAATGATGAAGAGGGGATTTACAGTTTTTTTAACCTTCTCCAGAGACCTGAGCTCTGTCCCACTCCGCCGCCTGAGAGCGACCGGAGTCACCGACAATTATCCCAAGATCTGATCTGCCGCCCCCCCTCCCCCCTCCCGCCCCCCTACAACCAAATTAGACCGAGCCTCCTCTGACTGATTCGACGTTCAGGCAGCACATTAATTACAATATGCCAATGGCTGGCCCGGGCTAATTGCAGCCGCTTATTATGCATTCATGTTCCCATAATGTACATCATCTCGCTGCGCCCCTCTGTCTCTCCGCGGCCTAAGATGTTTGTTTTTTTTTTTTTTTTTGGCGCCGCTCTTACCGTCCTTTTCTGTTTTCTCAAAAGCTTTCTCGGAGCTGCAGCCACCGACGGGGTGTTTGAGGGCGGAAGCGCTCACGCCGCGCTGCAAAGCTTATGTTGGGCAAACATAAACAGACTTATGCTGTTAGCGCGCGTTCACGCCCGAGGCGCGGCGGCAGCCTTCGGGGTCTCCGCTGCACTTCTGAGCGTTTAGCAGACGCCAGTCAAGAGCGGAGTCGAGCAGGAAGGTCAAAGGAAGACGAGAGAATCACAAAAAACAGATAAACGAGTGTTTTATTTCCAGTAAGACACAGTATTGTCTAACTTTATGTTTAAGTACTTGTTATAAACAAAGATAAATCAATAGTCAATACTAAATGGTAGCTAAAACATGCAAATACACAATTAATGCATAGTAGTGTTTAATTACCCGATAATGAATGCAAATTCATGTCTATGAAATGTAAATATGTGTAATTAACAGTTAATTAAAACAAAATGTCAATTAATTCTTTGCACTAACAATTGACAATTGTGTAAGTACATGACAAACAAACTATAATACTCAAAGTAATAGAATGGTCTGTCTTTAATTGTCATTGGACACTTGTACAGCCAATAATAAATGATAATTTATCAACTATGCTGTAATAATATAATAATTGCCCTTTGAATTATATATATATAATATATATATATAATTACAGGATATAAAATTCATATTTATGCATTTTTATCATGTAAATGCACTACTAGTATTATATATATATGAGTTAACATATAAACATGTTTTTATATACATATAAATATATATTTATATATATATATGCATATATACCTTATTATATGCTAATGCTAGTGTGTATATGTATATGCTAACGCTGATATGCTGTTCTCAATAAAAGATGTTGTTAATTAGAATACAGATTTTTGATATATTAACATGTATGTTTTATGTTGATAAAAAATGGAAAACTTTTCTTAAAAATCACAAACATACAATAACCTGTTTTATTCTATATTACAGAAAAGTAATGCACTATTCTGTTAATGCTAACAATCTAATGCTAACAAGTCTTTTGGTTTTGTAAGAAAAAAAAAGTTATAAAATCTTGGTTAAAAAAAATGGTTATTTGCATTATTGGGAACCAAAACATCTTCAAGTACATCTGAATTTGTTTTGGAATTGCTACACAAATGATGCGTGTCAGTGATAATTACGACTATTGTAAATTATAGTCCAAAATTATTTAGATTTGGATCCAAAATGTATAATAATAATCTATTCCGAAAAGGTAGCACGCTATTATGCTAACACGTATTTATTTTTTATGAGAAAACAGGATCCCCTTAATTATATGGTATAAGTATTAAATATGGTTCATACATTTTTTGTTGCGCTGTAGTTTTCGTTAAGTCATCATAATGTCTTTAATATCTTAATTCCATCTAAATTAGTACTTGTTCTATTTAACTCCACATTTGAAAAAGGTGACTGAAGGTAAAGTGCTAAAGCTAACACGTTATTTGTGAAAAAAAAAGGATAATGTGGTAAAGGTGTTAAATTCTGCACTTAAAATTAAATCTTTCTTTGTAGCACAATAATTTTTTAGCAATTAATTATAATATATTCAATAATTAAATCATCAATCCAGAATTTTTATTTATTATCTGTTTTAACTTTTTACATGAAAAAAGTGACATGCTATCATGCTAATGCTAACTCGCTAACACATGTTTTTTTTTCATGAGAAAACAGGTTCATTAATTATACGGTACAAGTGTTAAATATGGTATATAACATTTTCTGTAGCACATTTTTGTTGCTAAATCTTAATTTAATCTCAAATGCATACTTATTATGGATTTGAAAAGTAAGTATTTGAAAAAAGTAATATACCTATAAGTCAATGCTAACATGCTAAAGCTAACACATGGTTGTTTTGTGAAGAAAACAATGTATCTTTGATAATTAACTATGTGGTAATGATGTATAAAGTATATTTAATAATCTATATCATCAATCCGGTATTCTTATTTATCATCTGCTTTAACTCTGTATATAGAAACAGATAACACACTATTATGCTAATGCTAAAACGTTATTTTTTTCATGAAAAAGCAGGTATCTTTTTTATTAGCAGTTAAAGTTAAAGGTTGCTTCTATGCTAATGCTAACATGCTAAAGCTACCGCGTGGTTGTTCTGTGAGAAAAAAAAAAATGTATCTGTATTAATTAAAAATGTGGTTAAGGTGTTAAAATATATCTGTGTCTAAAGAAAAGTAGTATGCTATTAAGCTAATGCTAACAGGCTAAGGCTAACATGTATTTGTTCTATGAGAGACAAAATATTTCTGCAAAGGTGTTAAATTTGGCATATCAACCAAAAAAAAGTAGCTTTTTTTTTTTTAAATAATTCAACATAAAATATAAATAAACTCTATTTACCACAAACATTCCTATCTATTGTTTTCGACTCTACAATCAAAAAACCTAATAAATTAACATGAAATCATTTGATACAACAATATGTAATTTTTTTTTAAAATAAGCAGTAAATAACCAACCAGGTCCCAACATTGTTGTCAGTTATGTTCCCCTTTAGTAGATCTCAATAAGATGCAGGAACCTTAAAATATTTTAATTAAGCTTTAAAATATGATGTCTTCTTACAGTGAATCACCAAATAAATGCCCTTTTGTAGCTACAGGTGGGTTAGCAGCTGTATTGCATGTTTTTTTTTTCAGGTTCTTGAACACATCTTTGATCACAACAGATTTTTTACTGACTAAGGATCAGGATTCACCATAGGATGCCAACTTTACCCCAAAAAAGTGTCAGATTTTAGTGAAATGAAACAATTTTTGTATTTCAACTCACAAGTGTTCCACTCACTCTGGCTCTTTTTTGATTTCGTATTTATTATTGTTACGGCAGAGATTGGGTCCATTAATAAGTGAAGCTGAGCATGCATCATTGATGGTCCTTGCATTAATGCAATTAATGAATAATAGATGAAAACTTGCCCGACTGGATGAGGGAACCTTTGAGCCAGTTTGGTCTCGGCAGGACTTGTCGGATTTCTCTTCTTTCCTTATAAAAACCGAAGGTGAAACTTTTAAGAAAACTTTCCGGTGGTTGAAAACCAACCGCCAGACCTGCGTCCAGGCCCGCCGCTGCCGTGCGGAGCCCCCAGAGCGCCAGAAGCCCGCCTGATTGCTGAACCGAGATCAAACATCTCGCAGCAAATCTTTTGAACAGGCAGCCAAACGGCGGCGAGCGGACTGCTATTCTGAGAAGTTTGTTTTCGGGCCTTCTGTTGTGGTTTGACTGGGCGAATCGTACCCCCCCTCCATCTGAACCCGCAGAGCCTGGATCCAATAAGAGTCTGTGGCGTTGGCGGGACGCTCCCATCTACCTTCTGCAGCTCCAAGGTGTTTCTCTGTCTCCTGCAGACTTCACTAGCAACAAATGTCTTTGTTCCTCCGTCCCAGAAAGTGAAAGCTTTCCTTAAAATAACTTTAAGCTAGTTCTTAAACGCGGGGGAGGGGCAGAACCCTGAGGGTTTTTTAAAAACATCATTGAACAGGGGGCAGAAAGGACCGTCGTTAGGCCTGCACAATACATCATTTTAAATGGTTACCTTACATGTTTACACATGCAAAAACAGTCATATGGCAGCTTGACCTGATTAAGTTCTTTTGAATTACTTAAAAAAATAACTGTATAAAAAGCAAAAGTCCCTCCCTGCTTGTCTAGTGTGAACACCGTGGGCTAAAGTTACCTGCATATAGTTGGAGATTCATTAAAAAAAAAAACTTTTTTATTTTGTTACATTTAAAAAAAAGAAATAGCTTAAATTACTGAGGTGACTGTAACTATTGACTGTATACATAAAATGGAATGAGTGAGTGTGATGTCATCCATAAAGAACAACTTAATTCTGGCTCCAACCAGATAAAGTAAGAGCGAAAACGCCACCGCCGTTAAACTATGATTAATCCAAGTTGGATTGAGTCATTCAGTCCAGTTCTCATATTCAGTCAATGGTTGTCCAAATCTCAGGCCTTTTCCTCAAAGGTAACAATTTCTTGGAATTAAATGCGTCCATTTGGATGTTAATTAAGATAGATATTTGGTTTTGTCACAACAAGGAAAGGATTAAATCAGGGGTGGGCAAACTACGGCCCGGGGGCCACATGCGGCCCCTTAAGCTACTTAATGTGGCCCTCCAAATTAAAATACATTGAATCAAAAATCCTAATTATTGTTTTATTTTCATTGTATTTCTGGTTTCTTCCCATGAATGTTGTTTCTCTGACGTTCGTGTGTGTTCCTTTCTGAGTCAGATGGTGATCTTTCGGATTATTCCTACACCACATAAATGCAGCATTTCTTTGAGTTCACATTTTCCTCTGAAGAACATCAACCCATTGGATCACCCAAAAGAGAACAAAAATCAAAATTTGGAAATTAAAACTCCCAAATTTTCTGTTTTTAAATGAATATATGTGAATTTGAATCCAAATTAAAGCATTTTTCTCTAAATTCCATATATTTTTTTAGTTATGAGGTTGATTACCAATCTCTCCTTCCATCTGCTCCTTGTCCGCCCTTATGCCAAATTTTAGAACCCTATGTGGCCCACGAGTCAAAACAATTGCCCACCCCTGGATTAAACTGTGTTTTCTGCACGGGTTTGATATATTTTTAAATGTATTCAAAGTTTGAGCTGTTAAACTGTGTTTTTGTTTAAGAGGTTGGAGATATTTTAACCTTTTTTAAAGTTTGAGCTGTTTGGGTGTTAAGTAAAGTAGATCTCTGGCTTCGTCACAACAGTTTAAGAAAAAGATGAAGCTGTTTTGCTGCAACGGTTTGTCATATTTTTTTTAAATGTTTTCTAAGTTTAGGCTATTTGAATGTTAATTAAGGTAGATCTTTGGTTTAATCACAAGTTAAAGAAAATTATTAACCTGTATCTTTAGTGTACAGGTTTGCCATATTTTAAAATGTTTTCAAAGTTTTGGCTATTCGGATGTGTTAACTAAGATAGATCTTTGGTTTTGTCACAACAGTTGAAGAAAAGGATAAACTGTGTTTACTACACAGGTTTGGCATGTTTTCAAATGTATTCAAAGTTTGGGCTATGTGGATGTTAACTAAGGTAGATCTTTGGTTTAATCACAAGTTGAATAAAATTATGAAACTGTATCCTTAGTGTACAGGTTTGTCATAATTTTAAATGTTTTCAAAGGTTTGGCTGTTTCGAAGTTAAATAAGACAGATCTTTGGTTTTATCACAAGTTAAATAAAATTATGAAACTTTTTCCTTAGTGCACAGGTTTGCCATATTTTTAAATGTTTTCTAAGTTTAGGCTATTCAGATGTTAACTAAGATAGATCATTGGTTTTGTCACAACAACAGTTCAAGAACAGGATAAACTGTGTTTTCTATACAGGTTTGACATATTTTTAAAGGTATTGAAAAGTTTGGGCTATGTGGATATTAACTAAGGTAGATCTTTGGTTTAATCACAAGTTAAAGAAAAATATGAAACTGTATCCTTAGTGTACAGGTTTGTCATAATTTTCAATGTTTTCAAAGTTTTGGCTATTTCAATGTTAACTAAGATAGATCTTTGGTTTAATCACAAGTTAAATAAAATTATTAAACTATGTCCTTTGTGTACAGGTTTGTCATAATTTTAAATGTTTTCAAAGTTTTGGCTATTTCAATGTTAACTAAGATAGATCTTTGGTTTAATCACAAGTTAAATAAAATTATTAAACTGTATCCTTAGGGCACAGGTTTGTCATAATTTTAAATGTTTTCAAAGTTTTGGCTGTTTCGAAGTTAACTAAGACAGATCTTTGGTTTAATCACAAGTTAAATAAAATTATTAAACTGTATCCTTAGTGCACAGGTTTGTTATATTTTTAAATGTTTTCTAAGTTTAGGCTATTCGGATGTTAACTAAGATAGATCTTTGGTTTTGTCACAACAACAGTTCAAGAACAGGATAAACTGTGTTTACTATACAGCTTTGAAGTATTTTTAAATGTATTCAAAGTTTGGGCTATTTGGATGTTAACTAAGATAGCTCGTTGGTTTAATCACAAGTTAAAGACAAATATGAAACTGTTTCCTTAGTGTACAGGTTTGCCATATTTTTACGTTTTTTCAAAATGTTGGCTATTTGGACGTTCACTAAGATAGATCTTTGGTTTTATCACAACTAAAGTGACAGAAAATGATTAAACTGTTTTTGCTGCAGGTTTCCTGTAGTCTAAGTTTATTCAAAGTTTGGACTATTTTTGTTTCCGTACTAAAAGTCATAAACCAGTCAGTGTTTGATTCTGTTTACATGAAAGCGTTTTGTCATTTCCAGTATCTCTGCAGCCAAAAAGAAGTCAAACGACACCCCCCCCCTCCCTTAAGCCAAAGTGAAGGGGAGCATATTTAAATCAGGAGTGAGGGGAGGGGGTGTTTTCATTATGTTGTTGTGGGGTCATAAACATTTTGAACCTCCCCGACCCGTCTCCGTCTCAATCACAGAGCAAACATCAATAAGCCAGACGGATGTCTGTCAGCTAACAGCGCCTTCGTTCTAAGTCCCCCTTACTTCCCTTTTGATCTCCTGAGCTGCGTTCGGCTGGGACGGTTTGTCATAGCCAGGGGCGGCGGGGCGACGAGACGGGGACGCTTCGTACCAAAAAACTAAAAAAAATGGTGACTGTCAGTGCGCCCTCCTCAATTTATTAAGCAGCCCTGGAGAGCTCCGAGGCGGGATTTTGACCCTGATAACACCAGGCCCGGAGGGAAAATGGCATCGAGAAGCAAGCTCCACATCCTGTTGTGCGGCGCCCGAAATGAGATGCTAATTAATTACCATTGGCATCTTTAGCGGTGCGTGTCAGCTCGGATTTGGTATATCAATCTGTTCCGGGATCCCAGGCCGGAGCGGGTTCCTGCAGCCGGCTCGAACGCGGGGGCGACGCCCCCTCGGGTCGCCCGTGAACCGGCGCTTAACAAGCGGGCGCCCGGCAGCGGCGGGAAAAAAAAAAATAAAAGGAATCCGATCGCGTTACGGATCAATAGGAACGATTCCAGCAGCTGTCCGGATTTGTCTCTTCAGAAGTGAATCTGGAGGAAAAAAAACACTCAGTTTGGGCCAGAGGGGCCCGTCCAGCAAGAACGCTCCAACGGACAATCCGACCCATCAGCTCTGATCACCCGAGTGTCCCACACATTTCTATTTAAAGTAATGGAGTGTTTTATGAAAGTCAGTCACCTCTTGGGTTTGCTTGTTTCTAAATCCGGTCTGAGATGTTTGAGGTTCAGGTCCAAACTGTTCTAGACAACTAACATTATGTCTGTTTGCTTGTCAGAATGTTGAAGAACTCCTTATTTTCAATCGACTGTGGCGGTTGGTGTCTCAGAGTTGCTGGAGCCTATACCAACCACTGTTAAAGTGAAGGTTAAGGCGAGGTTAACCGCTGGACAGTTTCCCAGTCCATTGGGAGGGGACACAACTTGAGACAATTTCTGAGTTTCTAAAATTTTGGTCGTTTTGTGCGATTAATAGATATTGTTTGAAATCTTTGGCTGATGATGTTAGCTTTTTAAAGTTCAAATTTTTATCAAAACTCTTGTAATTCCTGAAGTGTGGATACGCAACACTTTACGGCTTTTCCAGAAGAAGAAAAGTCAACCGATCATGTGACAAAATAATGTGGCTTTCGCATTGGTCCAACATTGTTCATAGCTAGCTTGTAGCTAGAATGACTCAGTTTGTTTTGTCCATCAGGATTTGTTCGCTTTTTGCGATCAAATGTTCCGTCCATCAGACTTGAACCCTTAGAATTACACTGTTAGCGTTTGTTCCATGTTGGCGGTTAGATCTCTTTTTAAATTGTAGAAGACATTTTCGAACGGTGCTTGGCTATTTATGCTACATTTTCCTCGGAAAGATGGCTTCTGGGTAATTTCTACAAGAAAAAGTAATCTAATCTGTGAAATAATGTTCTAATTTCTGTGAATAATTTAGATTTTGTATTGGCTGGATTTTGTTAATTCTTGGCAGCATTTTAGCTAGCATGACTCAACTCAATTAGCGTCAGTGTTCTGTACAACGAACTTGAACCCTACGCAATTTGCATATCATCAGAAAAGCTTATTTTCTCCACTTCTGATATTTTAGCTAGCATGACTCGACTCAATTAGCTTAATTGTACCGTACGACAAACTTTAACTCTACTGCAACTCTATACTATTTACATAATTAGCTTGGGTGACATTTCAACACAAATCTTCTTTTCTCCACGTCCAAATTCATTGTAATAATTGTTATAAAAGTAAAAAAAATAAAAACATCTGAAAAGTGATTACTCAATTATTTCCTTGGACAAAAAATAATCTGATCATGTGACAAATAATTTATCAATTTTAGTGAATGGAATGAAAAATTATTTATGTCTAACGGTATTTTAGCTAGCATGACTCGCCTCAATTAGCTTAATTGTACCAAACAACAAACTTTAACTCTACTGCAACTCTATACTGTTTACGTAATTAGCTTGGGTGTCATTTTGACCCAAAGTTACTTTTCTTCACTTCAGAATTTGTCGGAATGACGTTAATTGTTTCAACGGCTAAAGACTTATGCTAGCCCAGGAGTCGGCAACCTTTAACAGTAAAAGATCCATTCCGGCTTGTTTTCTACTGATCAAAACCAAGAAGGAGCCGCATAGTTGTTGTTTTTTTTTAAAATAAATATAAAATATTTCTATTTTTTAGCATGGACAAAAGCAAAAATATAAAAAGAACCTAGCATCTCTCAAACTTTGATTTTTTTTAAAAAACTTTTTTACCTTTTACCGCAGTAGATGCCAAATTCGCCAAAAAGCTAGCTTGTTGCTTAAGTAGCCTACTAGCTACACTCCGAAATAGTATTAAATTCCCCAGTAAAATAATTTAGTACAAAACTTTTACATGTTGCTAAAATAAAAGCTAAGCTCTAAAAAAAATGTAAAAGCCCAGATAAATAACAAATTAGCCAAAGACTTTAGCATACTGCTAAAATATTAGCATAAAAAAATCAGTAGAGGTATAATTAGCCAAAAAATAAAACCTAGCTAGTTTATTATAAATAATGCTAATTAAGAAATCCATACTTTAAACAAATATTTTATTTTTCTTCAACCAGAGAGCCACCATGGAGAGATAAAAGAGATAAAAGGAGAGCTAGCCGAAGGAATGTCAACACTGGAGCTAAAACTGATGCTAAAGGGTTAGAAATTGGTATTAAAATCACGTTCCCTTTCATACAAGACCCCAAAGAACTCCATTGAGAAATCAACTACCTGCTCATTGATGGTCAACCCACTATTTTCCATACAAAGGTTCAAAATAATGACATTTTCCCCGAAAGCTAATTGGCACAGTGTGCAAAAGGCCTATTTTATGCACTGAAAGAGACAAAGAAATGTCACACAATTAAAAGGAAATAGCTTCAACGGCACTACATAAACAAATTAGGTTAACACCCCCGAGGACGCGGCGCCTTCCTCCGTACACAGCCGGAGAAACCCGGAAAATGAAGCAAACAGGTTGACCAGGTTCCATCAGGAGGCCGGCGGCGGCGGCGGCAGTCATTAAGCGGAGATAATAAGCACAAGGTCAGGAGATTTCGGAATGATCTCCCCTTCTCCCCACTGTTCTGTCAGCCGCCTATGAAGTTGTGTTCGAGAGTGGGCTGGCGTTAATCAGCGCTTTAATTGCCACTTGCCTCCGAGTGTGTGGGGAATAAGGCCAATTTCCCAGAGTCTCTCCTTCAGGAGGATGCAGACAGGTTCTTGGAAAGAAAGAGGTCTGTCGATGTGGATTACCGTCACAGAAAAAGAGGGAAAGACGGCTTTCTCTGAGCGCGTGTGGAGGGACACTGTTGTCATTCCCACGCAAGCACAGAAACCGGGCCGGGGTCAGGTACTTAACATGTTCTTGAAGCATGTTTCTGACAACATGTATGAAGAAAATTAGGATTTCTTTATTCAAATGACTGTGAATCAGGAGCAGATGAAAAAATTCAATTCATCCACTTGTAGACGACAAGGTCCTAGTGTGTCTTGGCCAAAATGTATACAGCTGGATAGCTACTGGATAGCTAAGCTACATAGCCTTGAATCTATTTTCAAATGGGCGTTCATGAACACGTCTTTACCATGTGGTGTCGCTATTTTAAATTAGCTTAAGTTCACCACAAACAAATTTTCTTTTCCCAATATAGCATAAAAATATGAAAATCCTCTCATTTCACACAGAAAATGGCCGCTAAGTCATACGACCTTTGGCCATCCCATAATAGAACTCCTGAAAACATGGGAGAATATGGGCCGCCATTTTGAAATCTATTACCTCCTAACTCTTCCAGGAAAATTAGGAAGGTACTTGGAGAAATAATCTCGGAGTTAAAAATTGTAGATTCTGATCGGCGTTAGCGTAGCAAGCTAGCAAAAGTCGTGTTCCCCTGTTGGTCGCGCAATTTGCACCGGAATATTGTGAAATTTTGGTAATTGAATCCCCAACTCAAGCTGAACAAAACAATCTAACATATGGTATTAACATATGAGAAATGTGGGCTTGAAAACCAAAAAGCCTCCGTTGTCAAGGAAATCCAAAAATTTACTTTTGACGATTCTTCTAAAAACTACAGAAATCTGTTCGTCAGATCCAGGTGACCAAGAAGTTGAATGGTTGCTATGGGGATATGACCAACAAAAAGGCGCCATTTTGAAAAACGTTTGTTGCTATGACCAGACTGGCAGATGTAGAAAGAGTGCGAGGGATATGTAGCAGCTGCTAAGCTAATAATTTAGGGTTCAAAGGGAGTTATGAGGGATGTTAGCGCTAAACTATGCCACTTTTAGCTTAATTTTTCTTTTTTATATTTTATTTTAATGTTTGATTTTTTTCTATTAAGTTTATAACCTTGTCATTCACTAAATGGGCATTCTTGAATACGCCTTTAGCATATGGTGTCACTTTCTGATACTAGCTTAAGTTCACCACAAACAAACTTTCTTTTCCCAATATTACATAAAAAATATGAAAATCCTCTAATTTCACACAGAAAATGGACGCTAAGCCATAGGTCCTGTCGCCATCCCATAATAGAACTCCAGAAAACATGGGAGCCGCCATTTTAAATTTTAAAAAAGTACCAACTACAAATTTAAACTCTTCCTCCATAAGTCCTCCAGCATAACTAGGAGGGTACTAGGAGGGTAAAAAAGTTGGAATTAAAACTTGTACGACGTTAGCTTAGCAAGCTAGCAAAAGTCATGTTCCCCTGTTGGTCGCGCAGTTTTCCCCGGAATGTTGTGAAATTTTAATGCATGAATCCCTGACTCGAGCTGAACAAAACAATCTAACATATGGTATGAACATATGAGAAATGTGGGCTTGACAACCAAAAAACTCCGTTGTCAAGGAAATCCAAAAATTTACTTTTGACGATTCTTCTAAAAACTACATAAATCTGTTCGTCATCCCCAGCTGGCCAAAAAATAGAATGGTCGCTATGGAGATTTTACCAACAAAAAGCCGCCATTTTGAAAAAAAAAATCCCCCCTTGAATCTGTCTCGTGCTGCTCTGACCAGACTAGTAGAGGTAGAAAGAGAGTGAGGGGTACGTAGCAGCCGCTAAGCTTTTAAGGAGGGACCAAAGGAGGGAAGTTAGCACCAAACTATGACACTAGCTTAGTTTTTCTTTTTATTAAATTTTTGAATATTTTCTTCAGAACATTTCCTGTCATTTACTAAATGAGAATTCTTGAATTTAACCTTAGCACATGGTGTTGCTACCTGATACTAGCATTTTGTTTTTTAACAGATTTATTCCGGTATTTGAAAGATTTGGTGACATATATATCTGGCCGCACTCATTATTTCTCCTTTATGATAAATTTCCAAGGAGTTGCTACCTCCACGAATATAAAAATTATGCCATCCATACATTACTTCAAAATGGGAGTCTGGAATTTGTAACAGTTCCGCATTTTGAACGTGAAGCCCAAAAATTGTCAAAAGAAACGAGCGAAGGTAAGAAAGCACCATATATACTGCATATATACAGTATATATTTAAAGAAGTTACAGGAAGGAGCGTTTTATTTTGAAATCCTAAAGGGTTATATTTGATTGGAGTCAACGGAACATCTTTCTTTCGCCCTTTCCTGTAGATCTTAGCAGAACAAAAACATCGCCTGCACGTCGTTATCCAACGCCGCTCTAATAACTCCACGTCACCGTGATTAATGAACGCCGCTTAATACACTTCCTGTCCCTGAGTGCGCACCTGTAGCTCATCTGGAGTCCATTCCCGTTTTGTTTATGCGATTTCCGCTAAGTACTTCGCTTGATGAAAGAGGCGTAAGATAATTCCGTCGCCTCATTGGACACAGCGGGTTAGAGGTCGAAAGCAAACAGATGGATCGCAGTAGAAGTAGGTTCCTTCTACGGAACTTCAAGTGTTCCACAACTTCTGTAGATATGGTATGCTCCAATCAGGATCAACTTTAAATAAATAAAAACAGAGGACATAAAAACGTTTTAAACTGTGTTGTGTAAACTTGAACAAGATATTAAAAATGGGAAAATAAAAGTCTGTGTGAGGGGGTGGAGCTTTTAGCCCATTGGCTATCGGGACGTGATTGACATAGAATGACAAAAGTTATGTTGAAGTGGAACACATTGATGATGTCACCATAACTATAAAAGCTGATATCACTCATGTGCCGATAACCAATGGGTGCAAACCCCCACTCCCACGCTGAATCTAAATTTTAAACCTAAATTGAGAAAATAAAGCAAAACAACATAAATTTAAAAAAAAAAAAAAAAGTTTCAACAAAAGTGAAGTTTGTGAAGATTTCTCGAATGAAAATGTTCTTTTCCATGGGAAAATGACCGGCAGCTAAGCATACAGTTCCTGTGGCCATCCCATAATAGGACTTCTGACAATATGGGCCGCCATTTTGAATTTAAAATGATCCCTTTGGTACCAATCTATGCCCAATGGATCTAATGGTAATTGATGGAATCTAATGGATCTAACTCCTCCAGCATGATTGGTAAGCTACTTGGGGAAAAACTGTTGGAATTAGAATTTGTCGAAATTGACCGGCGTTAGCCTAGCAAGCTAGCAAATATTGTTTTCCCCTGTGGGTCGCGCTGTTTTCTCCGGATTATGATGATATTTTAATGCACGAATCCCTGAACAAAACTATAGATATGAACACATGAGGAATGTGAGCATGGCTAACAAAAAAGCCTCCGTTGTCAAGGAAATCCAAAAATTTACTTTTGACGATTCTTCTACAAACTACATAAAGTTGTTCGTCAGATCCAAGTGACCAAAACATAGAATGGTCGCTATGGAGATATTACCAACAAAAAATCGCCATTTTGAAAACACTTTTTGCATGTAGCAGCCGCTCAGCTAACAAGGGCGAATGGGCAGTTAGGAATTAGCGCTAAACTATGCCACTCCTAGCTTATTTTTTTTTTCAATTTTTGAATTAAGTTTACAATTCGTATTTCCATTCAATTTAACCCAATCCTGATGGAATCCAAAGACAAGGAGGAGTTTCATTTTGTCTTCTCAATGCCACTGTTCTCCAATCAGAAAGGATAAATGCACATTAGCAGGACATAAAAGAAGCACGTGGATGACGATAAGAGACCAAATGGGCTGTAGATAAAGGATGACCAGAGGGTTGCATATTTCAAATCAATTTATTTCAGAAAATCACGGCGTCTGCCGAGGCCGTCCGACTGCACCAAAGCGGTTTGTGCTAAAGCTCCTCCTGGAGGTATTGGAAGGGGTCTTTCGGATGATTTTACACACAGATCCAGTGTCTTTGGAGCTCCCAGGCACAGCTGAGCTTCTTTGAAGTGCAGTTATGAAGAGGACTAATCCATCAGTAAATTACCTGCATCCAACGGCATGACGGCAAACCTACTTAATGCATCCTAAAAAAGGGTCAAACTGATGGTGTTTGTCGTTTCTTTAGGTGTTTTTGAGGCTGAAAGCAGCAGCCGTGCAGCCGTTTGTTCACTTTTTGCCTCTCTTTGGGCTTCTGTTACTTTTAGTCTGCTGTGTTTACATTAGCACTGGTTCTTGTTCTTGTTCTGTTTGTCTTCTTGTTCTCTCAGTAGTGGAGGTAAAACGTACCTGTTTGTTATTCAATCTGCCAAGTTTCAATATTCTTGTGTTTTTCTCCTCTACTTTGTAGAAAACATTTTCATTTTCTACGTTTTACTTGTTGAATTTGTTTTTCTTCTTCATGTATATTCGGGGCAGGTTTTTTTTTCAATACAAAATCAGAACCAAAGGTTTTCATGTTTGGTTTGGTTTGGTTGGTTGTTGGGTGAGATGGGTGTGGTTGGGCTGGGTTGTCATTGGTTGGTGGGTGGTTTGTGCTGCTGGTTGGGTAAGCGTATTGGTCAGTTGGTTGGTTATGTGGGGTCAGGCTGGTTGGTCATTAGTTTGTTGGGTTGGTTGATTGTTGGGTCTGCTGTGTTGGGTTGTTGGGACGGGTGGGTGGTCAGCTGGTAGTTGAGTTGAATGGTTGGTGGGTGGGTTTGGGCTGATAGGTTGGTCAGTTGGGTTGGATAGTTGTTCAGCTGCCTGGTTGGGTTGATTGGTTTGTCGGGTTGGTTGATGGGGGTTTGGGCCACTTGGTTGGGTTCCTGGGGCTGGGTGGGTGGTCAGTTGGGTTGGTTGGTCGAGTTGGTCAGTTAGATAGTTGTTGGATGGTTTGGGCTGCTTGATTGAGTTGTTAGGGTTGGGTTGATCGGTTGGTTGGTAAATCAGGTTTGGTGGTTGCTTGGGAAGTAAATTAGGTTGGTTGGTTGGTTGCTGGATTAGTCAATTAGTTGTTTGGTTAGTTAATTGGAGTGGTTGGTTGTTTGGTCAATACATCGGGTTGGTTGGTCGGTTGATTTGGTCATAAATTAGATTAGTTGGTTGGTTTGTCAGTCGGGTTGGATAAGGTTTAAAATATTCTCTAACATTTGAATAAATTATAAAAAATATTTTTTATAAATTTGTTTAACATTTTTCAAGACTTACTTTGTTTGTTTCTTGTGCTTTTTGTTTGTAAAATAAACAAGGTCAAAATGATAAAAATAAAGGATATTTTTACCAATAATTGACTAAAGTTTTGTCCTTGTTCAGAACTTTCAGTGTGATTCTCTTCAACTGAGAAATTAGGACATAAAATGAAATCATGCGTTTTTTTAGATCATTTTAAAAAACATTTAAACAAAAATATGACAGATGATAAATTTTGCTTTTAAGATCATAAATTAAATCAAATTGACCGATCAATACAACAAAAATACATCAAGTCTTGAAAAATAACCCGTATGACGACATTCTTTCATCAGTCATAAAAATTACATTCTAATATATATCTTTTATGGCTACTTTTTTTTTAAATATTCAGATATAATACATAGTATTTATTTGTAAAATTTTTCCCATTAAATCATTTATTTTTATGTGGTAATGTTAAGTCCAGAAACTATATCTAGGGTTTCAGAAAAAAGAAGTACTGCTTGTCAGTTTTCCATGATATTCTGCTGAATCTGTGACAGAGAAAGTGATCACTTGTCGTTCTAAAAAATCTATGAAGAAATTGATGAGATGTTGATAATTCTGGTGCTAAAACAGTTATGAGCTCCAATAATAATAAGATGAAACTTAACGATCCGAGATCCAAGAACTTTAGTCGTAAATTTGACACACAAAATTGTAATTAGAAGATATTAAGCCATAATTATGAGTCCTGAAGATAAAATACTTCATTTTTTTTACATTACTAATAAAGTCAATCAAATTTTGGATACTAATCTCTGTAATATAGACATACATTAAGAAGAAATTTGGTTACAAGGTCAAAGAATCGTAAGCATTTCAATCTTTGTAAGACCAGATGTACCATCATGTTTACCACATATTTTAAGAACAAAACCAACTGTCTGTCTGTTGTTCTTCCTGGTGATTGACGTTTTGCTGTAGCTCGTGTGTTCTTTCAACAGAACTTTGGTCGGGATGGATTTGGATCATACAAACTATCCCGTCACAACAGCTAAACTGATGCTATTTGAATGACTTGAGAACTTTTTTTATCCCACAACTCCAACACAGTCATGACAAATCCATGTTCTGCCTTTTGATTGATGTCTGTTGCAGTTAGTACTGTCTTTGGACAGAACTTTGGTCCGGTTGAGTTTGAATTACCCAAATAGCGACTCCAACACGGAATCAACCTCGACTCAACAAGGTAAAGGAACTTTAGTCTGGTTTGGTTTGGTTTATATAAACGATGACGTCAAAACATAGTCATACAACAGACAAAAGTCAACATTTTGACAATAACTTAAAGTATTAGAACACCTTGAGGACATTTCTGACCCTAAAACAACTCAAATACGGCGTTAAAGTTGGCCCAACACGGTGACAGAACTTTGGTCCGGTTGGGTTTGATTCATCCAAACTATGAAGACAAAACACGTTTTCAGATAAAAGTTCACATTTTGACAATGACGTAGGGTCTTAGAAAGCCTTGAGGACCCTAAAGACCACAAAACATCTCGAGTATGACGTCCAACTTGACCCAACAAGGTGACAGAACTTTGGTCCGGTTGGGTTCATCCAAAGTATGAAAGTCAAGACAAGTCAAAACAAGTACAAAAATAGACAAAAGTCAACATGTTGACAATGACGTAGGTTTTCAGAACGTCTTAAGGACGTTTTGGTCACTAAAACATCTCGAGTATGACATCCAACTTGACCCAACAAGGCGACAGAACTTTAGTCCGGTTGGGTTTGTTCAAACTATAAAGTCAAAACAACTAAAATAATAGGCAAAAGTCAACATTTTGACATTGACGTGGGGTTTTTAGAATGTCTTAATGACACTTTTGACCTTAAAACAATTCAAATATGGTGTTAAACTAGACTAGAACCAGGTACCATCATGTAACTCCTGGTGATTGATTTTTGTTGTAGTTTTTGCTTTCTTTGGACAGTACCTTTGGTCTGGTGGGGTTTGGGTCGCCCATACTACGGTGTCAAAACAACAAAACCAATTCATCAAACTGACTATTACGTTGAGTTTTCATGTTTTTTGATCTTCATGAGAACATTCTTGACCCCAAAACAACTCCAACTCACTGTCAAACTTGACCCTATGATGCCAAACAGACCAGGTACCGTCAGGAATTCATTTTCTTCCCAGTTATTAATGTTGGTTTTTGTCGGTACTATTGTTGGACAGAACTTTGGTCCGGTTGGGTTTTTGAATGATCCAAGCAATGACATCAAAACAAGTCATAAACTAGACAGTGTTGACAGTGACTTTGGGTATTAGAAAGTCATAAGGACATTTTTGACCATAAAGCAACTAGAAAAAACATCAACCTTGACCCAACCATGTACCAAAAACACCAGGTACCGTCAGAAACCCATTTTCTCTTTTGGACAGAACTTTGGTCCACTTGGATATTGGATGAACCAAACAACAAAGCCAAGTCATACAATGGAAAAAAGTCAATATCTTGACGATGACACAACTCCAACATGGCATGACACTTGACCCAACAACATGACAGAACTTTGGGCCGGTTGGGTTTGGTTCGTCCAAACGATGACGTCAAAACAAGTCATAAACTAGAAAAAAAGTCAATATTTTGACTGTGACTTTGGGTATTGGAACGTCTTAAGGACATTTTCGAAAACAACTCAAATATGGCATCAAACTTGACCCAACGAGTTGACAGAACTTTGGTCCGGTTGGGTTTGGTCT
The DNA here is from genome assembly GCA_003999625.1 of Oryzias javanicus. NCBI lineage: Eukaryota > Metazoa > Chordata > Actinopteri > Beloniformes > Adrianichthyidae > Oryzias > Oryzias javanicus. Next base: position 2,605,493 of record CM012438.1, read on the forward strand.
GTCCAAACTATGACGTCAAGACAAGTAAAAAAAATAGACCAAAGTCAACATTTTGACAATGATATATAGGGTATTTAAATGTCTTGAGGACATTTTTGATTCCCCCCCCACCTCCCAAAAAAAGAAAAAAAAAAAATCAAATACTACAATAAAGTTGAACCAACAAGGTGACAGAACTTTGGTCCGGAAGGGTTTGGTTCATCCAAACGATGATGTCACAACAAGTCATAAACTAGACAAAGTCAACATTTTGACAGTGACTTTGGGTAGTAGAACATCTTAAGGACACTTTCGATCCTAAAACAACTCAAGTATGGCATCAAACTTGACCCAACAAGGTGGCAGAACTTTGGTCCGGTTGGGTTTGGTCTATCCAAACTATGACGTTAAACTAAACTATTAACGTTGGGTTCGGTTAATCCGAACTATGACGTCAAAACAAGTCATAAACTAGATAAAAGTCAACATTTTGATGACGATATGAGGTTTTAGAACGTCTTAAGGACATTTTTGATCCTAAAACAACTCAAATATGGCATCAAACTTGACCCAACAAGGTGACAGAACTTTGGTCCGGTTGGGTTTGGTCTATCCAAACTATGACGTCAAGACAAGTAAAAAAAATAGACCAAAGTCAACATTTTGACAATGATATATAGGGTATTTGAATGTCTTGAGGACATTTTTGACCCCCCCCCCACCCCCCAAAAAAAGAAAAAAAAAAATCAAATACTACAATAAACTTGAACCAACAAGGTGACAGAACTTTGGTCCGGTAGGGTTTGGTTCATCCAAACGATGATGTCACAACAAGTCATAAACTAGACAAAGTCAACATTTTGACAGTGACTTTGGGTAGTAGAATGTCTTAAGGACATTTTCGATCCTAAAACAACTCAAGTATAGAATCAAACTTGACCCAACAAGGTGACAGAACTTTGGTCCAGTTGGGTTTGGTCTGTCCAAACTATGACGTTATACTAAACTATTAACGTTGGGTTCGGTTAATCCGAACTATGACGTCAAAACAAGTCATAAACTAGACAAAAGTCAACATTTTGATGACGATATGTGGTTTTAGAATGTTTTAAGGACATTTTTGATTCTATTATGGCGCCGACCAGGTGACATGAGAAATCCAAGTTCTTGACCGAAACTTGACCCGACATGGTGTCATCCAGACCAGGTACCGTCAGAACTCCTCCACCCCCGTGTCAGAACCAGCTCCTCTGACTCCAGATGCCCTGAGAGCTTCAAACAGTTTTCAAATCAGATGACTCATTAGTGCAACGAGGGTGACCTTTTCATAAGGCCGCTGACATGTGCGGAAGGTCACCGTGGTTAAATGGCACGCCCCTAAGTGACTGTCAATCAAGCCCCTGCCGCCCCGTCGCCTGTCATCACGCCACCCATGCTTTGCGGGGCAGAAATGAGGCGTCCGCAGCTGCTGAGGCGTCCTCCGGTGGATGCCGTCCAAATCCATGAATTTTAATGGCGGAAAATCGGACACAAAGCGGCGTTTTCCAGGCAGATTGGCGTTCAAACCACCTGTGTGAGGACAGCAGTTAGGGCCGACGGAGACTCAGATGGCTCAATTTTCCGCCTCTCGGCGAGAAATCCAGGTCTGGCGTTCATTGGGGGGGGGGGGGGGGGCTGCTTTTGGCGGGGAGGGGGGTTCATCAGGAGTAAGTGAAGGTGTGAGATGAGAAATTGCGCTGGGCGCTATCTTGTTTGTGGCGCGGCTGACGAGGGGCGACCGCCTCGCTCTCGAGGTGAGTCTGTGTGGGAAATCAGTTTAGAAGTAAATGAAAAATAGACGCCAGTGTGCATTTCAGCCACCAATCACTTGAGTGGGGCTCTCCAGGAAATTCGAGACATAAGGGGGTGGGGGGGGGGGGCAAATAATTGAACTCCACCGTTGTGCTGTTATGTGTTTTGGTTAAAGGAATCAGTTAAGGTGCACTCGAGCCATCAGAACTCCCCGCCGTTGATCAAAACAAGACGAGGGCCTTAACGCCGCATCACCGGCGCCGCCAGACACCTTCGTATGCGGCGCCATCTGTACCGACAGGTCCGGTCTGCGCCCAGAACCAACACGGCGCCCCCACCTTGGTAAGCTAATGTGCAGATTAACAATTTTAAGGGGTAAAAGAAACGATTCTGTCACTGATACAACCAGTCGGACGGTTCAAGAAGATGAGACGGTACGACTGGATACCACAAGTCAAGAACCGTCATCAGCAGGATGGTTGAAGGAGAACTGACTTCAATACAAATGTCCAACAACCGTTTCCTTAGATTCAGTAAGAGAAGGTCTAAGAAATTCTCTGGAACTTCCCAGAATTTGGGCAACATCCATCAAACCCTCAGATGTCTTGACCCCGACCTGGTTGAGGGGCGACGCCGTGACCTCGAGACAGACGGATGGTCTCACTTATTGATGTTTGGTTAAAATCTCCTCTGTGTCAAAAATGGACTTTCTGAAGCGACACGTGTTCTGACTCGACATGCCAGCTGTTTGTAGTTATAGGGTCAGCAACCCTTCAGGACACGGTACTGGTCCTCGGGACGCGTCCAGTACTGGCATAAGACACGATGCCCAACCCGGTACCGGGCTTAAGAGGTACCTGAGCTGGTACCAGACTTAAAAGGTACCCAGACTGGAAAAAGACACAGTCGGTAACAGAACCGGTACCAAACACGATAGGTGTCAGAACCAGTACCAGAAACAATGGGTACCCAAACCAGTACCAGACATGATAGGTAACAGAACCAGTATCAGACATGATAGGTAACAGAACCGGAACCAAACACGATAGGTTTCAGAACCGGTACCAGACACAATGGGTACCCAAACCAGTACCAGACATGATAGGTAACAGAACCAGTATCAGACATGATAGGTAACAGAACCGGAACCAAACACGATAGGTTTCAGAACCGGTACCAGACACAATGGGTACCCAAACCAGTACCAGACATGATAGGTAACAGAACCAGTACCAGACATGATAGGTAACAGAACCGCGAACCAAACACTATAGGTTTCAGAACCGGTACCAGACACAATGGGTACCCAAACCAGTACCAGACATGATAGGTAACAGAACCAGTACCAGACATGAAAGGTAACAGAACCAGTACTAGACATGATAGGTAACAGAACCGGAACCAAACACGATAGGTTTCAGAACCCGTACCAGACACAATGGGTACCTAAACCAGTTCCAGACACAATGGGTACCCAAACCGGTACCAGACATGATAGGTTTCAGAACCGGAACCAAACACGATAGGTTTCAGAACCGGTACCAGACACAATGGGTACCCAAACCAGTACCAGAAATGATAGGTAACAGAACCAGTACCAGACATGAAAGGTAACAGAACCAGTACTAGACATGATAGGTAACAGAACCGGAACCAAACACGATAGGTTTCAGAACCGGTACTAGACACAATGGGTACCTAAACCAGTTCCAGACACAATGGGTACCCAAACCGGTACCAGACATGGTAGGTTTCAGAACCGGTACCAGACACAATGGGTACCCAAACCGGTACCAAACACGGTAGGTATCAGAACCGGTACCAGACACAGTGGGTACCCAAACCGGTACCAAACACGGTAGGTATCAGAACCGGTACCAGACACAATGGGTACCCAAACCAGTACCGGGCATGATAGGTAACAGGACTGTTACCAGACACGCTAGAACCCAAATGGTACCAGACTTGATATGTAACCAAACTTACAGCAGACACGGATGGAACCCGAGTCATCACTCATTGACCTTTGGTTCAGGACCGTTCGTGTCAAAAACTGATGTTTTGGGTCGTCCCAATCGTTGATTCTGAAGTGCTGGCTGTTTGTACAATCAATGGTCCGGTCCCCCTTTGGGAAGTGGTACCGGACCCGGACTGGTCCTGGACCTCAAAAGGCTCTTGCAGATCAAAATGGGTTCTTTTTTCTACGACCCAGTTTTTAAGCTTCTCCTGAAAAAGTAGGTTTTAGTGCAACTTGCAAGTGAACCCTGGTGTGTATCCGGCAAACCAACATCCTTTATGACCTGAGGGCGGGATTTTAAAAATGTTGTTATGAAGAAGTGAGATCTGAAGAATTACCTCACATTTTAAGACTAACTCGCCAGACTAGTTAGTGGCCAAGAGTGAAGCGTTTGCACTGACCGACAGAGACCGTGGGTTCAAATCCGGTGAAATCGACTCCTTGAAGACCAAAAAGTTACACATTATAAACATATAAAAATGTTAAAAGAAAAAACAAAATGAAAAATGAAATAAAAAAGAAAAACTTTGGTAAATTTGAATACACTCTATAGTAAAAAAAATAATAGTGGATTTAACAAAAGTAAAAGTAATGTTTTGGATTAAGAAAAGGAAATGTTTAATATAAATATGTATAAAAAGTAAAAAAAAATCTTTCAAACTATAAAAATAATTTTTAAAAAATTAATGAAAAGGAAATGTATAACTTTTGTTTTGACTTTTGTTTGGAAGAATCTAAAAATAAAGTTAGAAAAAAAATAAATTGTAAAAAAAAAATTCAAAACAATAAAAATGAATGTAAAAATCTTTTTGAAAAACTTTCAAAGGAAGATGTTAAAAAATTAACAAAAACATTCAAAATGTTGTTTGAAAAAGTAATAAAAGGGATACAAAACGAAATTAAGAAAAAAAATTTTATATAAAATATGAAAGAAAACTGTACAGATAAAATATTAAAAATATTAAAAACAAAAATTAAAAATGTAAAAATTATTTTGAAAAAATAAAAAGGAAATGAACATTATATAGCATAAACATTTTTAAAATATATAAAAATGTAACTGACAAGAAAATGTAAACAATATAGAAATTTAAAATCTATAAATTAAAAGAATGTAAACTGTAAAAATGTTTTTTTCTGAAATAAAAATAAAAATGTTCAAAAATAATTTTAAACTGTAAAAAAAATTAAAAAGTAAAAGTTAAACAATTTAAAGTAAGAAAAAGAAAATGTAACAGAATTTAAAATAAAAAATAAATATAAAAACAGAAAAGTAAAAAAACCAAATCTAACCAGCCGTTCTCTAGAGATTGTTTAGTGAAACTGATGAGAGATTTAATGAAATACTTGAGACTGAAAAACTAGTTTGATTCCATTATGACTCAATTCCACTATTAGAGTCAGTAGAGAGTAATCTAATGACATGTTATCATCAGAGATTTTCATTTAGTCCTAAACACATTTTTAATCTACACAAAAGGAGAATGATTTTCAAAATAAAACTTGTTTTTTGATTGAAGTTAGAAATATTTTTACTTGTAAACACTCTGAGTTAAATGAGTTTTTGTGTGAAAAGGTTCAGTTTGGACAAACTCCACTCCCAAACTTTATTTTCTCTCCTTTTCCTCAGAGCAGCTCCAACAGTAATTGTGTTTTTTTTTTCTCTTTCTCGTATCGCAGTGAAGTCGAAGAAAAGCAGACACCCTTCAAGTCTGATAGGCAGCGTTTAATTGGCTCAAATATCAGCGCTAGGAATAGCCGCGGAGCGCCGCGTCTTACGTAACTGTAATTTGGTTTGTTATGGGTCAGTGGAGCTCGGCGCTCCGACGGTGCCACGTTTTTTACTAGAATGTGACAATTCTTGTTAGAGCGCGTGAACGGCGGAGATCAGACGGCAGAAGTCAGCCTGGAGGTTGTTTTTTTGAAATTCAAATTCAGAAAAGGGCCCGGGCTTTTTGTTGCATTAATCTTTAGCAGCTTCTTCCAATTTTCTGCTTTCAGGAAGCAGCAGAACGCCCGGCGTTCCACACCAGGAGGATTTGTACAAAGTGCTACATCTATAAGGAGGACTGAAGGTCTCCTCAGCTCTAATTAGCGATGGCGGCGGCGGCGGCGGCGAGATCACGTGTGACGCGGAGTTCTGGAGCGGCTCCTGGATGCAGGGAAGGGTTTCTGATGCACAGCTGGAGGCGCCGTGTAGTTAAAAAATCAGATTTATGAAAAAAAATGACGGTTCAGATCTGATGAGATGCTCCTGAGCTCCAAAAAAGCATCAAAGAACCAATCAGACAAATGGATTCGTTAAAAAATGATTTCACAATAAAAGAAAGTACAAGTTCCATCAAAATAACAAAAAAGTAAAGTTTTATTTTGAAATATGTCCTTTTGAGTTCAATAATATAGAATTCAGGAATGTTGAAAGCTTTTATTTTGAAAAGCACTTTGTTTTACTGAGCTATAGAATCTATAGGTTCATTAGATTCCTCTAATTGGGAAATTATTTGTCTAACTTATCAAGTTTGTTGCAAAATGTAAAAATAAATGGAGCCAGGTCAGTTCACCAACTGACCACTAGAGGGTTTAGTTTCTCTTCCTCTCGTATCCACTAGACCTCGATTTCACATTGGAAATATCAATGATACTAAACCACACAAGTGGTATTTGCACAAGCAAATTATACAAATGTGAAACCAAAGAAACATGTTTTTTTTTAAAAAAGGTAGACGTTGATGTTTTTTAGTAATGTTTGCGATACTGAATCACGCAAGTGTAAATATCCTGAATTACAACAAAATGTGCTCTTTTGAAAACAAAAACAAAACAAGGAAAATATTACTAACTTTTTTTCAGTAATACTCCACCAGAGGAGTGAGTAATTTGCGTTAATAAAAATAAACATTTTTTTTTTTTTGTAACACAAAACATGTTTTCTTAAAAAAAAAAAAAAAATCAAACCTAAAAAAAATATAACTTAATACTGTTTTATTTTTAGTGATGTTGAGATAAAACGAACCTATACGAGTGTATTTTGTGTAAAAAAAAATTTAGCAATTTTTTTGCAAAACAAAGTATATTATTTTTTTAAAAACGTTATTAAAATAGGTAATCGTAAACTTTCTCTTTTTTTAGCAGTGTTGTGATACTAAACTATACGAGTAAAAAGTTCTTTAGCAAAACTAAATTTAGGTTAATGTAAAAAAGGAAGAAAAAAACAAGGTAAATAATAACGTTTCCTTTGTTTTTTTTTAGCAGTTTTACATTATAAATTACGCTAGTGTACTTTTAGCAAATCAAATACTGAATAAATATTCAAACGAATATCTTTTTCTTGTAAAAAAAAAACATGAACACTGTTAGCATTTGCTTAGTTTTGTCGCAATACTAAACCAACCAGGTATAAATTATGCAATTTGAATATAAACAAATTTTCCACAAGAAAAAAAGTTTAAAAAAAAAAAAAAAGGCAGACGAGGTTTAACAATTTTTTTCGATATTAAACCACATGAGATAAAAATAGACAAATTAAACAGTTTTTCAAAAAAGTATATTTTTTCTATTTTTTGTGCTTAAAGACTCGCTTTAACTTTTTTTTTTTTTTTTTTGACAAATATTTTTCCATAAATAACTCTCCAACAATTTTGGTTCATTTCCACTTCCATACATCGTCTAAATGTGAATCTTAATCAAAAACAGACATTTTCTCTATATAGTTGCCTGTTTTTTTTGTTTTTTTTTGGGTATTCTGAACACGAGGCACAAAGGTGGCAGCAACCGAGCAGAGTCTGGTTCAAATTAAAAACACGACTGTTTATCATTTATTCAGAAAACAATTGGACGTTATGATTGCAATTTGCTTGATTAATGAGTTGATTAAGACGGTTAAATGTTTACAAAAGGGATGCAACGCGCTCCGCAAACATTTTCAAGAAAAAAAAAAAGGGGACGTCGCGCCCCATCACAGCCGTTTGTAAACTTTAATTAAACACAAAAATCATTCAACGCCCCCCCCCGACCCCCCCTCCCGCGCACCCTCCTGGGATTCATTATTCCCACCTAAATCTGCATTTTTAATTATTTAATTTGAGATAACGTTTGCGAGTTCAAACTGGCAATTATTTGTTTCCTAAAAGTCACAAAGAGCTTTGAAAAAAAAAAAAAAAAAAAATGAAAGTGTTCTCCATGAAAGGTGCAGCCGCTGAGGTGCGTTGCTAAACGAAGCCAATTTACACAATAAAAACTAATTGTGAAGAAAAAAAAAAAACGTCATGAAATGACTCTACATTAGCGAGTGCTTCTGTTCCGACGGCGCGATCCGGTGATTGTTGAGGCGTTTTTCAACCATCAAGCTGAGAGGAGGAACACCGGCGTTTATTAGCATAACAAACACGCGCCCATCAAAGAGGCTTTAATGGCATTACGCCCGATAACAAACACCAAAGAAAAGAGCCATCAGGTTCAAATACATGCGGGAAACAACTTCTCTGTCGAGAAAATGTGTACAAGTACTCCTACAAGTACTATGACGCAGCGTTTTTAAAGATTTGTGAGTTACAGTACGCATTTAAAGGTTGAAAACAGCTTAATTTATCTGGAAAAAAACCAAACCTGGCAACCAATTGGAGTGATAATAATGTTTCTAGCTGTGCTAGCAAACAGAAATATAAACAAATAAATAAAAATATTTAGGGTTTGATATAGTTTGATATTTGTATTCCACAATAAAGCAGCAAGGCTAGCCAAAAAGTAGCATGCTAATGCTAACTTTAGCAGCAGCAATTTATAAATATAGAATTAGTATAATTATAATTAGTATTGTAAAGAAATAATTTTAAATAAGTTAAGGGCTAGCATGCTAATGCTAGCCTTGACATAGCAGAAACTAACAGGGTAGGCAACTTTCAAGTGCTAACATTAGCATTAGCTTAACCGGTCTTCTATCTTTCCTTGCCTTCTCAATTTTCACATTCATGTTTTGTTTTGTTTTGTTTTGAATAAATGTGTTTTCTAAGCTACTGAAGATTTCCTGACTTTAAAATAAAGTTTTCTGCTAAAAGATTGTCAACATTAGCGCTAGCTTCTTAGACCTAGCCAAAGCAAAATGTAACATAAACAGAAAATTGCAGACATGACCTAAACTTAAAATCCACTTTAAAAGGGAATGTAAAAAAAAACTTTGATTTTAACTTAATATAAAACAAAGTACTAAACATCTTAGAAAAGCTTTAAGAAGATAAAGAATATTACATGAAAATGCTAACCTCGTCAGTAGCATTTTAAATCATAGCGTAAGTGTCATATGTTAATGTTAACCATTAGAATTGCATGCTAACGTTAGCACTAACATAAAAAAGACAACTTCCATAGCTAGCATTGGGATAAGTGATACATTTTTTCTTTGTATTTTTTTCTCTAAAATTGTTTTTGAAAATGAGACATGAGATAAATTGTTGTAAAAATTGCTATGGAGCAAAAATAGTACTACATGCTAATACTACCATTAGCAGTAGCATATTAAAACATCGTTTTAGGCTTCCCAGCATCCTAATTCCCAGCATTAGACTTACGTAAGTGCTAATGCTAACCTATAAGATGCTGTCCGCATGTTATCGCTAACATAACAGACCATCACAGACAACTTACTAGTGCTAGCATAGCATCGATATTACACTAATACCCCAAAAACAGTTTTTCTGACAATACCCTACTTGTTTTTACCAGTAATTATTTTTTGTGTCTAGACTTTTCTTAAAAGGAAAACAAACAAACAAACAAACAAAAAAAAAAAACGATGTGAAGTTTTTTACTTTTAATATTTAAAATAGAAAATCCCAAACAGGACAACTAGCTAGTGTTAACATTAGCATTAGCATTTTACACCATAGTCTTAAAATAACACGGCCCTTTGTTTTCTTGTGCTAATGCTAACATTAGACTGGGACGGCATGTTAGCACGAGCATAACAGAAAAACCCAAACTAGACAACTTGCTAGTGCTAACATTAGCATTTTAAACCAAATCCCTAAAATTAAACGGCCCCTTTGTTCTCATATGCTAATGCTAACCATATAAATATCATAGCATTTCAGCAATAGCATAACAGACAAACCCAAACAAGACAATTTGCTAATGCTAACTAGTAGCATTCACATTTTAAACCATAGCCTTAAAATTACAAGGCCCTTTTTACTCATGTGCTTATGCTAACCATTAGACTAGCACGGCATGTTAGCAGTAGCATAACATAAAAATACCATGCAATACAACTTGCTAGTGCTAACATTAGCATTAGCATTTTAAGCCATAGCTTTAAAATAACACGGCCCTTTGTACTCATGTGCTAATGCTAACCATTACACTGGCACGGCATATTAGCATTAGCATAACAGAAAATCCCAAACAAGACAAATTGCTGGTGCTAACATTAGCATTTTAAACCATAGCCCTAAAGTTAAACAGCCACTTTGTACTCATGTGCTAATGCTAACCATATAAATATCGTAGCATGTGAGCACTAGCATAACAGAAAGTCCCAAACAAGACAACGTGCTAGTGCCAACGTCAGTGTTAGCGTTTTTATAACATAGCCCTAAAATGACATCGCCCTTTGGTCTCATGTGCTAATGCTAAACATTAGACTGGCATGGCATGTTAGCACTAGCATAACATAAAAATACCTTAAAATACGACTTGCTACAGCTATCATTAGCATTTTAAGCCATAGCCTTAAAAATTACATGGCCCTTTGTACTCATGTGCTAATGCTAACCATTAGACTGGCATGGCATGTTAGCATTAGCATAACAAAGAAACCCAAACTAGACAACTTGCTGGTGCTAACATTAGCATTTTAAATCATAGCCCTAAAGTTAAACAGCCACTTTGTGCTCATGTGCTAAGCATTTTAGCACTAGCATAACAGAAAATCCCAAACAAGACAACTCGCTAGTGATAACATTAGCATTAGCATCTTAAGCCATAGCCTTAAAATGACATGGCCCTTTGTACTCAAGTGCTAATGCTAACCATTAGTATGGCACGGCTTCTTTACACTAGCTTAACAGAAAATCTAAACATGCTAAAGCTAAGATTAGCATTAGCATTACCTCATAAACATTTTTATATTTTCTTTTTGTTTGTTTGTTTTCTTTTTTTAAAAAAACAAACATTTTTTTACATTCCAAAATAAAATAAAGTTTTATAATTAAACAAAAAAAAATGTTGCGTTGAGATAAAGAGGAGGTAAGTTGTGATAAAAACGGCCAAAATCTAACTAGATAAAACAGTAATAAAGATTATTCCACTCCAATATAAAAGGTTTCTGAGTTACAGAAACTTTGACGTTCCTCCCGGCGAGCACCGTCACGCCAACAGGCGGCGAGGACGCCAAACCGGAGCCCGTCCCCACGGCGAGCGGCCGGGAACACGGAGGTTGTGTGACGGCAGAACTGGGGGAGAGAAAGACAGTTCAGGGGCCCGTTTCCAGGAGAGGTAATCAGGCGGGGGTAGGGGGGTGGGGGGGTGAAAAAGGCTGATTTTCAGAGAATTAGCATGATAAGCGAGAACACAAAATCAATCCTGGTCCTCAGCCCCGGCCTCCTCTGATTACTTTGAACTGTCAAAAAATGGCAGAATCAAATCGAAAGTGCTCGAGGTTAGGGGAGTGATTTGTTCAAGAAGAGATCGCTGGAGCAATTGACACAGCTCTTGAGACAATAATTGGGTTATCAAAGAGAAAACAGTTCAAGTACCACGGGGGGGAAAGCTTATTTGCATTGGATTTTCATACAGAGAGACACACCTCTTCTGTCTGTACTTGAGGGGCCGGTTGACGCGGGGATTGCATCATTATCATCCAAAGTTTAGCGCCATGTGTGCGCCGGGTGATTAGCAAGTGGTTGTTGTGCGCGTGCCGAGAGTGTGTCCCTGTGCAGCTTGTTGTTGTTGTTTGTGTTTGGGCACTTTCCTTCACTTCCAGGGAATTTGAAGTTCTGAAGAAAGCGGCGCACAAACAGAGGGAATTTGTTTCAAAGCTGGAAACTTCAGCGTGTAAAATATTCATTTATTTTTTTTTTTGTTTTTTAGGAAACAACCCCCCACCCCCCACCCCCCCCCCGTTTGTTACACTCCTGCAGAAACAGCGATTAAAAACCGTGGATTACTATTAGAAATTTTCACTAGAAGGATTTTCGGTTTACATTTTCTTTATTTGCTCAAGAATAGAACTAAAAAGGAAACTTGAATCAACATTTTGATAATTTCAATGGATTTAAAAAAATAAAATAAAAATTCATTTGCTAAAGTTCCAGTGAAAACTCCATGTAAACATAGAAATGTACACATAGATTACATAGATACACATTTTTTAAAATTTATTAATTTATTAATTTTTTAAATTTTGATATATATATATATAATTTTTTTTTTTTCTTTTTTTGAATTGTTTTTCTTGTCAGTGGGATAGTTTTTGTTGTTGTGAGATCTAAAAATGAAAAAAAAATAAAGTTATAAAAAAAATAAAAAGAAATGTATTCATAGAGTTTCAGGTCAAACGTTTGTAGCTAACGGTAACTACCTGAATTTGGACGACTCTTTTTGAGCGCTACGGACAAAACGCGTCAACGAGCGTTGTTTAGCGTGTTTAGCGTTCATGCGTGTGACCATCGTCAGACTCTATGTCCGAGAAGGGAGGACATACAAACCAGAGTCTACGTTCAAAACAGCAGAACCTATGCAAGTTTCTATCACTTTCTCAGACTCAATGTACAGAACGTAGATAACCGCATTTAAAAGTTTTGAGTTCACACAAAACTGAAATTTGTTTAAATCACTTTTAGGTTCTACATAGAAAATGTGTAAACGAGCAATTATGTGTTTCTGCATTCCAAACCTGGGTGTTCACGCGTAGTGACGCTAGTTTCTTTGATTTCTTTTCTATTTGCAGAAAGTCAAGACACACTAACATCCGTATATGAACGTTTTTTATGCATTTGTGTTTAAAACTTCTGCAAGTTTTCCATCAGAGTTTACAACCTCCTTGTAAAAAATATGGAGCCATCTTAATGTGAAACTGCATGTTTGTTTGAAAAGCTCCAGTTCATAGATCTGCACGTTTTTACAACCATTAAAAATAAAAAAAGCTAGTGAAACTAGCGAAATTTGCAAAACAAAAGAAAAATTTGCTAAAAAAGAAAAACGAGCAAAACTTTCAAAATTAAAAAAAAAATTGCCAAAAAAGAAAATCAACCAAAACAAAGAAAATTTGATATAATAAAACAAAAGCTACCAAAATTTTAAAATTTGCAAAACTTAAAGTGAATTTTGCTTAAAAAATAGAAAAAGCAACCAAAACTAAAAAACTTTGATATAATAAAAGACAAGCTACCAAATTTTTTTTAAAAAAGCCACGAAAACTATAAAAATTTGATATAATGAAAAACAAGCTACCAAAATTTTCAAAATTTTCAAAAACAAGAAAAATTTGCTAAAAAACAAGGAACTAAAACTAAGAAAATGTGATATAATAAAATACAAGCTACTAAAACTTTCAAAATTTTCAAAAACAAGCAAAATTTGCAAAAAAGTAAGGAACTAAAACTAAGAAAATTTGATATAATAAAATACAAGCTACCAAAAATCTCAAAATTTGCAAAAATAAAAGCAAATTGTGCTTAAAATAGAAAAAGCAACCAATACTAATAAAATGTAATATAAGAAAATACAATCTACCAAATTTAAAAAAAAAAGACAAGAAAACTAGAAAAATTTGTTATAATGAAAAACAAGCTGCCAAAACTTTCAAAATTTTCAAAAACAAGCAAAATTTGCAAAAAAGTAAGGAACTAAAACTAAGAAAATTTGATATAATAAAATACAAGCTACCAAAAATCTCAAAATTTGCAAAAATAAAAGCAAATTGTGCTTAAAAATAGAAAAGCAACCAATACTAATAAAATGTAATATAAGAAAATACAATCTACCAAATTTAAAAAAAAAAAGACACGAAACTAGAAAAATTTGTTATAATGAAAAACAAGCTGCCAAAACTTTCAAAATTTTTCAAAAACAAGCAAAATTTGCAAAAAAAGTAAGGAACTAAAACTAAGAAAATTTGAATATAATAAAATACAAGCTACCAAAAATCTCAAAATTTGCAAAAATAAAAGCAAATTGTGCTTAAAAATAGAAAAAGCAACCAATACTAATAAAATGTAATATAAGAAAATACAATCTACCAAATTTAAAAAAAAAAGACACGAAAACTAGAAAAATTTGTTATAATGAAAAAAAGCTGCCAAAACTTTCAAAATTTTCAAAAACAAGCAAAATTTGCAAAAAAAGTAAGGAACTAAAACTAAGAAAATTTGATATAATAAAATACAAGCTACCAAAAATCTCAAAATTTGCAAAAATAAAAGCAAATTGTGCTTAAAATAGAAAAAGCAACCATACTAATAAAATGTAATATATAGAAAATACAATCTACCAAATTTAAAAAAAAAGACAAGAAAACTAGAAAAATTTGTTATAATGAAAAACAAGCTGCCAAAACTTTCAAAATTTTCAAAAACAAGCAAAATTTGCAAAAAAAGTAAGGAACTAAAACTAAGAAAATTTGATATAATAAAATACAAGCTACCAAAAATCTCAAAATTTGCAAAAATAAAAGCAAATTGTGCTTAAAAATAGAAAAAGCAACCAATACTAATAAAATGTAATATAAGAAAATACAATCTACCAAATTTTAAAAAAAAGACACGAAAACTAGAAAAATTTGTTATAATGAAAAACAAGCTGCCAAAACTTTCAAAATTTTCAAAAACAAGCAAAATTTGCAAAAAAATAAGGAACTAAAACTAAGAAAATTTGATATAATAAAATACAAGCTACCAAAAATCTCAAAATTTGCAAAAATAAAAGCAAATTGTGCTTAAAAATAGAAAAAGCAACCAATACTAATAAAATGTAATATAAGAAAATACAATGTACCAAATTTAAAAAAAAGACAAGAAACTAGAAAAATTGTTATAATGAAAAACAAGCTGCCAAAACTTTCAACATTTTTAAAAACAAGAAAAATTTGCTAAAAAACAAGGAACTAAAACTAAGAAAATGTGATATAATAAAATACAAGCTACCAAAACTTGCAAGAAAAAAAAGAAAATTTGATTTAAAAAAGCAAAAAAAAAAAAAAAAATTTCATACAATAAAAAAACAAGTTACCAAAACTTTCACAATTTGCTTAAAAAAATGCAACCAAAAACTAGCAGAATTTGATATAGTAAAAAACAAACTACCAAAACTTTTTGCTACATTTTTTATATATATTTCGTATGACAGCCACTTGTAATCTGGATCTTGTTCTTTTGGTCATCACCCAGAGCTCAAAATCTACTGACAATTTATTGCGATACTCAAGGTGCGATACGATGTGTATCACGATATATCGCAGTAGTAACAGAGCCAATTTATTTCCTCTGTTTTTTTAAATCGTACCTTAGAAAGAATTGTACCTGAATCTTAAAATCCTTGCATCTGGTCTCACTTGTTCATCCGTGAACGTCTAAATTCCTGTTTTTCTGCGGTGCCATCACCAACCTGGCAACTCTTTTCTGGTCAGTTCTCATCCAAACCGAGTGTTCGGGTCTCAGTTCATCCAGGCTCAGAGTTCAAATCGGGTTTGCTTAGGCTCAGTGCTGCCAACTAGTGGTGGAAGAGTAAAGAAAGACGCTAAACTACATTTTTGCTTATAAATAATTATTGCCTTGGCAACATATTAAATCGATACAAGTATCACCAAAAGAAGTATCGCGATATTTCACTAAATTGATATTTTCCTACGTATCTAGACTCAAATAACCAAAGAATCCTTATGAAGGCTTCAACATTCTGTCCAATCCTCTGTCATGTTTTTTTTTTTTAAAGATAAAATAATTAATCTTTTAAAGTTACCAATATACATAAAAAAATGTTTAAATATGAAACGTAAAAGAGGGAAATGATAAAGACTGAATGGTTTTGGAGGAAAAATGACAAAATATTTATTCTTTGAGGTGAAAATTCAATAAAATTGTTCATAAAACGAATTAAAGAGACAAATCAGAGAAAATCTCTTCGGATTGGATTCAGACAGGACGGGGTCGTGGTGTACCCTTTTTGTGGACCTTCACACAGTTTGGATGACACTCAGACCCGACATGGAGGTCTTTTGTCCTGTTTTTTATTTTTCAACCCAGAAAGCGCCGGGGTCCCGTCTCGCGGCGGGAAAATGCCGACTGCAGCTCGTCCCCGCAGCTCCGGCCCTGGACACAACCTGCAGGAATTTGAGCGGGCGCTTTGATCTCAGGATGGGACGTTGGGATTCGGCGCGGGCCGTGTTGACACAGCTTGGAGCGACCGCGGGACGGATGAAAGCGCCGCGCGGACGGACGCACGGGTCGCGGGAGAAGGGAAATAAACCTGAGCGATGTTTAAACTGCGCCAGGATTCCAGGTGGGGAAGAGCGAGCGGCGGGAGGTCCGGTCGGAGGGTTGTTCGCCTTTCGTCTGGAAGCCATTGAGACGGGAAAAGTAATACAACCTGATAAATGTGCCGCTGCCACGGCAACCGTTAAGATGAATGCAAACACACAATCCCGTAATTTACTACAGCTGTTCGTCGTAAAAAACTTTATTGATTGTTAAGGTCGCTGTTCGTTTGATTCTGCTTCAGTAGTCTTTCACTGCTGGCTTTAGTTATTTTAGTTTGGGGTTGTAACTTGTAACGATTACATGGCCGAACTCTTTTGTACACGTAGCTCAAAAATGATCGTAGAAAGTAGCGTAGCTTAGTGTGAAAGTTTTGGAAACACTTACAAACGCGTAGACTCGAGAGTTATGAGCAAAGAAGCCAAACACGTGCACAGACGAGTGTTTACACGACTACGTTCTGGAAGTAACTCGGTTACAGACTTGAGCAGCTACACTTAAACATAAAAAGTTCTGAACGCAGTAGTCCGAAACCCACAGTTACGCATATTTCTGTATGTTTTGTAATTAGAGTCCAAAAATGGTGGTAGAAACTTGCGTAGCTACACGCTAGCATGATAGCGTTGAAAACAAGAGCGTCAAACGCACAGACCAAAAACACTCAAAGAAACTTGCGTAGCTACACCTGAACGCTAGTTCCTTTTACGTAGTAGCCTGAAATTCACGTATTCATACATTTAGCTGGCCGAACTGAAACACTCAAAGAAACTTGCGTCGATATGTCTGAAAACGCTCATATTTGAATGTTTACATTTTTTATACAGACCCTAAAACAGTTGTAGTATTTCCGTAGCTACTCTAAAATGCTAGTTTTTCACTCAGTACTCTGACATGTACATATACACACATTTACATGTGTGTGTGTTTTGTAACTAGAGTCTGAAAACTGTGGAAGAAACTTGATTAGATAAACGTTAAAGCGAGTGTTTTAAAAATGGAAGTCTTAAATGCTCGTCTTTGTTTGTGTACCTGGCTGCACTGTTTGAACGTAGAAGTTGAAAACAGTCAAAGACACTCGTGTAGCTGTGAGTCAAAGAAAACATTTTTCATGGGGAAACTCAAAACACACATATGTGCACGTTTACTTGTACGTAGAGCCCGGTGCACCGGTACTCTAGCTTTAACCCGGTACCGGACGTGGCTCAGTCCCGGTTCCCAATGGGACACCATTTCCAAAAGGTGGTACCGGACGCAGACCAGGCTAGGGTTAGGGTACTGGGTTGAGGTACCGGTGACGTCTCCGGTACTGCGTCCAACAAAACGTTTTGGTTGCCCCCAACTCTACATTTTTCAATGTGCTGGCTGTGTGAATTGAATCAAGGGTCCCCAACCTCTGGGCCGAAAACCGGTACCGGGACGTTGACCACACTGGTACCCGAACTCTGACCTGGGACATGGTCCACACCTGATACTGGTTCCAGATGGGAACCAGGTTAGGGTTAGTGTATGGGTTAAAAGGAAAAGCGTTTGGACCCCACCCCCCAATAAAAATCAGAGGGCAGAGGTCAGTGCACACTCCGTACAGTCCACCTATGGGCACAGCCTCTATCCCAAAAAAATATTTTTAAAGGAAAAAAGTAAGTAAATAAAATTCTGGACTGTCAGATGGGGTTAAGATGATGGCTTCAGGGGGCAGGCTTCTTAAATAAATAGAAATTGTTGGGTGAAGAGATTGGTTAAGTTTAGGGTTTATTTACCTGGTTTGGTTTTACAAAAGGGAGGGCTAAGGTACTGGTACGGGACACGTCACCAGACTCAGTCCACGTCTGGAACAAAGCGTTTTGGGTATCCCAAACCCATTGGTTTTTGATGTACTGGCTCTTTCAATTAAATCAAGGCTCCCCAATCTCTGGGCCGCAAACTGGTACCGGGACACCTAACCCAGTACTGAATGTGGATCAGTACCGGACGTGGATCAGATTCTCAGAGGTTCCAAATGCAATTTTGTTTCCAGAAGAAGTACAAGATGCAGACAAGGCTACGGTTAGAGTACTGCGTTAGGGTACCGGTACTACACTGAGTATCGGGATGAGTCCAGTACCGTGTCCGACGAAAACGACGGGACCCCTGATTTTATGTTAACACCCAAAACTTCAAAAAGTGACAAGGAGGGGTCCATAACCAAAAGTCAACATGGGACGACGAATGGAGAAACTGAAGTAGCTGCGCATAAAATACTAAGATTTTGAAGGCAGTAGCCCAAAACGCGAATCTACGTACAATTACATGGTTGAAAGTTCTTGACGTAGAGCTTAAAAACAGTTGTAGAAACTTACGTAGCCACATTTGAACAGGATGGTTTATAAAACTAGAGCCCAACATGAACATATGTCTATGACCATTTTCGTAGATCGTGAACATGGTCTTAGAACCTACATAGTTAAGCATTAAACATACAGAAACACGCGTGTACTCGACGTTTTATTGATAGTGGTCACTTGGATGGACATTCCTGAATCCGGTATGAACGTTTGTAGTAAAACTACATATAAAGTTGTAGTATTTCAGGTTCTTCTCATGTATATCGTGGGATCATAAGATTCAGATCCTCTATTTAATCATTTTCCTCCATAAACATAAACAGAATGGATCCATTCTTGGACAAACTTTTGCTCATCAAGCGGTCAGACTCCTTCCTCGGCGCCGCGCTGGTTCGTGAACTTCTCCGCAGATCTGAGCAATTTATAGTCCTACTTCAGCAGACAAAAGTGCTAACAGCAGATGAATTAAAGGTTACAAACAATATATGATGAATGTCAGGGAAAATACAAATTACCGCCGGACGAAGAGTAATGAAGTTTCTTTCCTTTCGCCGCCTGGCCAAAGGGCCAGTCAATAATTAGAGGTGGCGCGCTCGCTGTCAGCGGCTTTCCGCTGCCGCGGCGATTCGTCTCGGCTTTAATTGCTCAGGTTAAGATGGCCGCCCACGCTCTGGAAACAGAGACGCCGGAGCGAGCCGTCCGTCAATAGAAAAGTTTAGATCTCTCTTTTCTGTTTGATATTAAACACGAGAGAGTTTGCTTTGATCCCTTCAAAAACCAAAAAAAAAAAAACTAAAGGAATGATAAAAAACAGTCCCAAACGAGAAGAAACTGGTTGTTTTCTTTCTCTGCGCTCCTCGACATCAAAGATGAGATAAAAGATGCGATGGAGAATTATTGGGATCGCTCGAGGACGAGAATATTCCCTCAAAGTGTCCGACTGACGACATCAAACCCCGGGGAAACCTTCTCCTGACCCCTTTATGGTTCATCTTGAACGGCGCCCCCTGCAGGTCGGAGTTAACCGGCGTTAAGGATGCTGGAGCCTATCTGTGTCATGGAAATGGATCAACACAAACAAAGCAGAGGATTCTGGGAAATTTGCTGAAGCGTCAAGTTAAAGAGGCTTTTGACCAAAATTGTTTCAGTTTTACACCAAAATACATAAAATACGCACCATATAACTTTATTTACTAAAAACAAGAAAAAAGGAGAGAAGTATTTGTACCTCATTTGTTATTGTAGTAGAGATGATCCTCAAAATGTAATATTTTAAGGATTTTAAGCACTAAAAAAATCAAACAATCCACATACAAAAAGTATGTGAACGCGAATATACATTCTTTAGTTGTTGAAGACGATACTCAAAGAGTAATATTTTTATGTTTTTATATATTGTTTTACAAAAAAAAAACCCAACAATTCACATGCAATAAAAGTATGTGAACCCCCAAATATATGTCATTGTATTAAATAGAATACTCAAAATGTAATATTTCTATGATTGTATGTACATGTACAAAAAAAAAACAATCAATTCAGAAACAAAAAGTATGTGAACCCCTAATATATTTTAATTTAAGATAAAACTAAAAATATTTTAATGATTTTTAGATATTGCTAAAAAAAACATACAAAAACAAAGTATGTGAACCCCTAATATATTTTAATTTAAGATAAAACTAAAAATATTTCAATGATTTTATATTTTGCACAAAAAACATACAAAAACAAAGTATGTGAACCCATAATTTGTATGTATATTTATCGTATTTGGATTTTTTGCGAGTGAGAACATGTTGTATGTTGAAAAAATTAATATAATCCATTCAAATAAAACACATTTTGAGGTGAAATTTCTAGTCTCTTGGGGCAGACAGACTTGTTTGTGTCAGAAGCCACCTGGTGGTCAGCTGTTGAACTGACCTGGCTCCACCTACTCCTGCATTTAAACAGGAAGTGAACCCTCTTCAATTATCTGGAAGCGCTTAAATGCATAACTGTATACTGTGTGTATGGTGGCCTATTAGATCCAAATTTCATAAAAAGCAGCAAAAAAAAAAAAAAAAAATTAAAACAGTTTTTGTGTGGGACAAAAAAGTAAAAATATATATATATTTGTTTTATTACATTATATACTTATGGGATCCTACTGTCTTATAAAAAAAATCCTCCTAGTGGCTACTTCATGAACTGACCTGGCTCCAATTACTTGTGTTTTTAAATAAGCTTCAAACAGGAAGTGTAGCTTTTCATTTCACTGGAACCACTTAAACGTGCACTTAAGTGTGTGTTTTGATTTTTTTTAATGTACGGTGGCCTGTTATACCCAAACAAAAGCAGACAAAAACACAAAGAAGACAAAAAAACGGTTTCATGTTTTCTTGTTTTTTTTTTTTTTTTTTGGGGGGGGAAGAGCAAAAAAGATTAGCCAAAACTATATCTTCTTAGCGCCCAGCACTTAAATATTTTTAAGATAGAAATTTTTGAGGTTTTGATGCGACTCTACAGACTTGTGGTTACCTGTTGAACTGAGCTCCATTGTCTTTTATTCTTAAATGAGCTTCAAACAGGAAGTTTTGCTCGTCTTTTCTGTTAAAAGGACTTAACTGTTTGTCTCTTTATGTACGGTGGCCCACGTGTTCATAAAAAAGAAAAAAGGCAAAAACCAGCAACGAAATTGCTTTTTTTCACATTTTTTGAGCGAAAAACAGAAAAAAATGAACTTTTCGAGATGTTACAAAACTCTGACCATAAACAGACTTTTTTCCCGCCGCTGTTTGCTATAGACGCCTCACATCTCCCTAATCATTAGACAAATACGTGTAATCATCCACAGTTTGCGTTGGGATGAAAACACGTGGAAACAAATAGCTGTAACCAGATGAAACGCTCTCTGTTCACTGAGACGCTCGGCGCCTCAAACGGCACAAAGCCGCCGCCGCCGCCGCCAGTTTCCCCACGTTCAGGGACACAAAGTTCCTCTCTTGTCTGAAAGCCCTCAAATGTGCCACAGAAAGGCGAGATTCAAAGCCAAAGCCATCTCTCCTAATTAACACTTTGAAAGATAAAAGCAGTTTATTAAATCAATCAGGATGATGGTTGTTTGTGAATCCCAGCAGATAAGGACATTTGCATTTTAACTTTGCCGCTCTAACCTACATTTGAGGATCTTTGGAGATCGTGGCCGGCTTGAAACGTAAATATTTTTCTCCCCCCGTGCCGCCGCCGCTACTGTACGCGCTTTTAAAAGTTTCATGGCTCTCCGGTGGATTTTCAGCTCATTAAAAAGTAAAAGAGGTGGATAAATGGGAAAACGTAAACAGACAAACAAATGAGCGCGGTGGAAAATCCAACACAAAAAAAAGGGATTTCAACCTGCTTAGAGTCCTAAAAAACGAGGCTTTAGTTGGACATGAAAGCAGCAAATCGACTTTGAAAGGCTGTGATGTTTGACCTGCAGTGAACCCGACGCAGAGTCAACGAGTGCTGCCCTCGGAACGCCGGATTCGGAGCTCGTTTGGGATCAGAACGGCCTTGATGGCTGGAAACAAGAGAAAACGTTCTGGAATGTACCATTATCTCATAATGTTCACACTAGACAAACAGGGAGGGGCTTCTTCTGTTGCCACTGTTTACAAGAGCACTTCTATAAAATGTTGAAAAGCTGCAAATCTCCCTCCATACTTTTTGTTTTCACGCCGTTTTATCCCGATATATCTAAAGACTTGGTGTGATATCGTTTCAGTCGAGCACGAATCAAAAAAATTCATTTTTTCCTCCGCGATCAATATTTACCCAATCCGAGAACCTGATTGGTCAACTGTTGTAGCCAGCGCTGTGTGTTACATGAAAGTACTATTGTGCGTATTGCCTGATAAAATGTCCTAAAAATGGGCATAGCTAGCTTAACTTTGAAAGGGTGTAGCTAGCCTGATATAAATGTGTGTAGCTAGCTTAACATGGCTATCTTAACCTGAATGGGGATAGCTAGCTTGATGGGAATAGGTGTTGCTAGTTTAATGTGAATGTACGTAGCTAGCTTAACGTGAATGGGCGTAGCTAGCTTAATGTAGCTAGCTTAACCTGAATGGGGATAGCTAGCTTGATGGGAATAGGTGTTGCTAGTTTAACGTGAATGTGGGTAGCTAGCTTGATGTGAATGGGCAAAGCTAGCTCAATATAAATCGAAGTAGCTTGGTTAACGAGAAGGGTCACAGCTAGCTTAACGGGAACTGGCATAGCTAGCGTAAAGTGTATGGAGGTAGATAGCTTAATGTGAATGGGTGTAGCTAGCTTGACATAAATGGGAATAGCTAGCTTAATTATGAATGAGAATTCTTATCTTAACATAAATAAACATTACTAGCTTAACGGGAACTGGCATAGCTAGCGTAAAGTGAATGGAGGTAGATAGCTTAATGTGAATGGGTGTAGCTAGCTTGACATAAATGGGAATAGCTAGCTTAATTATGAATGAGAATTCTTATCTTAACATAAATAAACATTACTAGTAGCTTATGGAACTGGCATAGCTAAGCGTAAAGTGATGGAAGGTAGAATAGCTTAAATGTGAATGGGAATACCTAGCTTAACATAAAGGAATGCTACTAGCTTAACGAGAATGGTTGTTGCTTGCTTAAAGTCAATGGGTGTAGCTAGCTTAACCTGAAAGACTATAGCTATCTTAACGTGAATGGGAATAGCTAGCTTAACCTAAATGAACATTACTAGCTTAATAAGAATGGTTGTTGCTAGCTTAAAGTCAATGGGTGTAGCTAGCTTAACCTGAAAGAGCATAGCTATCTTAGCGTGAATGAGTGTAAGTAGCTTATCGTGAATGAGCGTAGCTAGCGTAACGTGAATGGGTGTAGATATCTTAGAGTTAATGGGCATAGCTAGCTTCAGGCTTGAGTTGTGACTTGAACTTGCATAATAAATGACCTTTTTTCTGCAAAAACATAACATGTCTCTATTCTGGATGAGATCACGTGAACCATTATTGATCCAAAGCTGAAGTGGCTACAGAAACAGGGCTTGTAGAAGCTGTGCTAATATTTTAGCATCTGTTTGTTGCTACGCTAAATTGTCCCAGCTAAGATACAAAGCCTTACAACATGTTAAATGATTTAAGATTAAAGTGATCAGGACTCTATTCATGTCAAACTAAAATAGAATCCTGTCCCTTTAAAAAAACATGTTTAACCAAACTTTTGCTAGTTTTAGTTGGTAAAGATGTAATTTGTCAACTATTTGGATAAAAACACAATTTTCTGCAGACACAAAAATATATTTTAATTAAGTGTATATTAATTAGGTGAAAGTAATTTATTCATAAAAATATATCAGGCAGAAATGCATTATGGGAACTATCTTAAGAGAGTCGCTTCTATAAACAAAAATAATTTTAAAACAGGCCTTTATCTTTCTAAACCACCTAAAACCATCAATAATTGTTCATCAATGAATTATTTATCTGGTGTAAAGTTATCATTGAACTCATTAATATTCAGAATGCTGTTTATTTATGCAATATTTTAATATTTTATTCATTTAGAGACTCAATTCACTGACATACTCATTTCATTTCATGTCTATTTACATGAGTATTTATTCATGTTGGTGTATTATTTATAGTACACTTCCTTCCAAATGTTTAATTGGTAGTTTTTGTTTTTTTTTCCCCAGAATAAATATGTTTGATAAACGTCTGATATTAGAAAAAGTGTTAAAGTTACAGTAGAATAAATGCATGCTAGTATACATACCAATATGGATCCTTTATTGTTCCACTTCAATGCCAAAAGTATTCAACCAACTGTCTTTACACACATATGAATTAAAGTGGCATCAAATTCAAACTTGTTGGGCTGTAGTTTGACGGTGACACAACACTCCCGGGTATCAATGCCAAAGCTTGTTCCAAAGACTAATGACTAATTTAAACTGTTGCTAAATTTTTATAGTATTTCTCGACCGCAAGTTTGTAATAAAAAAGAAAACAAGAGTGGTGTAAAGTGAAAAGAAAGTTAAACAGAAATCACAACTATAACAATGCCCACTATCTTCATGTTAGATTTGGAAGAAAAGCAAGAAACAAAGTCAATAAAAAATCTACATAAAAACAGTTTCAAACAAATATTTGCAATGAAAAGTCTATGTAAATACAGTCATGTGACCAATTACAAAATGTCTCTTTAAACGGAGGTTAAAGCTAAGCTACCACCTCCAACAGAAAAGCAATGTAAATGATCAAGCTACCACTTCCAATAAAAAGTCTAGGTAAATGTGTTCAAGCCGAAACTTCTTATTGTCTGCCTAAATGTGTGTTTAAGCTACCACTTCATTAAAAACTTTACATTAATGTGTTCAAGCTACCACTTCCAATAAAAAGCTTTACGTAAACGTGTTCAAGCTACCACTCCATTTTAAAACTTTACCTAAACACACGTTCAAGCTACCACTTCAATTAAAAACTTTACGTAAACATGTTCAAGCTACCACTTCAATTAAAAACTTTACGTAAAGATGTGTTCAAGCTACCACTTCATATAAAAAATCTACCTAAACGTGTTCAAGCTACCACTTCAATTAAAAACTTTACGTAAAGATGTGTTCAAGCTACCACTTCATATAAAAAATCTACCTAAACGTGTTCAAGCTACCACTTCAATTAAAAACTTTACGTAAAGATGTGTTCAAGCTACCACTTCATATAAAAAATCTACCTAACGTGTTCAAGCTACCACTTCAATTAAAAACTTTACGTAAAGATGTGTTTAACTACCACGTCATCATAAAAAATCCTACCTAAACATGTGTTCAAGCTACCACTTCCAATAAAAAAGCTTTACGTAACGTGTTCAAGCTACCACTCCATTTTAAAACTTTACCTTAAACACACGTTCAAGCTACACTTCAATTTAAAAACTTTACGTAAACATGTTCAAGCTACCACTTCAATTAAAAACTTTACGTAAGATGTGTTCAAGCTACCACTTCAATTAAAAACTTTACGTAAAAGATGTGTTCAACTACAATTTCATATAAAAAAATCTACCTAAACGTGTTCAAGCTACCACTTCCAATTAAAAACTTTACGTAAAATGTGTTCAAGCTACCACTTCAATTAAAATCTACCTAAACGTGTTTAACTACCACTTCAATTAAAAACTTTACATTAAAGATGTGTTCAAGCTACCACTTCATATAAAAAGCTCTACCTAAACATGTGTTCAAGCTACCACTTCCAATAAAAAGCTTTACGTAAAGATGTGTTCAAGCTACCACTTCATATAAAAAGCTTTACGTAAACATGTTCAAGCTACCACTTCAATTAAAAACTTTACGTAAAGATGTGTTCAAGCTACCACTTCAATTAAAAACTTTACGTAAAGATGTGTTCAAGCTACCACTTCATATAAAAAATCTACCTAAACGTGTTCAAGCTACCACTTCAATTAAAAACTTTACGTAAAGATGTGTTCAAGCTACCACTTCATATTAAAAAATCTACCTAAACGTGTTCAAGCTACCACTTCAATTAAAAACTTTACGTAAAGATGTGTTCAAGCTACCACTTCATATAAAAAATCTACCTAAACATGTGTTCAAGCTACCACTTCCAATAAAAAGCTTTACGTAAACGTGTTCAAGCTACCACTCCATTTTAAAACTTTACCTAAACACACGTTCAAGCTACCACTTCAATTAAAAACTTTACGTAAACATGTTCAAGCTACCACTTCAATTAAAAACTTTACGTAAAGATGTGTTCAAGCTACCACTTCAATTAAAAACTTTACGTAAAGATGTGTTCAAGCTACCACTTCATATAAAAAATCTACCTAAACGTGTTCAAGCTACCACTTCAATTAAAAACTTTACGTAAAGATGTGTTCAAGCTACCACTTCATATAAAAAATCTACCTAAACGTGTTCAAGCTACCACTTCAATTAAAAACTTTACGTAAAGATGTGTTCAAGCTACCACTTCATATAAAAAATCTACCTAAACATGTGTTCAAGCTACCACTTCCAATAAAAAGCTTTACGTAAACGTGTTCAAGCTACCACTCCATTTTAAAACTTTACCTAAACACACGTTCAAGCTACCACTTCAATTAAAAACTTTACGTAAACATGTTCAAGCTACCACTTCAATTAAAAACTTTACGTAAAGATGTGTTCAAGCTACCACTTCATATAAAAAATCTACCTAAACATGTGTTCAGGCTACCACTTCCAATAAAAAGCTTTACGTAAACGTGTTCAATTAAAAAATCTACGTAAACGTGTGTTCAAGCTACCACTTCATATAAAATGTTTACCTAAGCGTGTGTTCAAGCTACCACTTCCAATAAAACTTCACGTAAAGACGTGTTCAAGCTACCACTTCCAATAAAAACGTCCTTGTAAAAAGGCTCATACAGTTGGTATTTCTGTGAATTAAAAAGAACACTATCCATGCATCATTAATAACTACGATTGGTCAAACCTTTAATTCATGTTCAGTGGCAGAGCCTTAAAACTATCTTTCAGATGTGCATAGATACACGTGAATGCATGAGCTGTGAACGCGGAATCCCTACATGAGCAGATCTATGGGTTTACATAGGATTTTCATTGGAAAAGGTCGTTTGAACCCGGTGTGAACACAGCATCCCCTCGTGGTTGTGCGGGGCTGTAAGCTAACAGTGTCAACAGATGGGTGAAGGGAAGAGGGGGTGGGCTCATCCTGCGCCACATCTCAGAGGCAAATTTCCAATGAGCTTTTACGTGTATTTACATCGACTTTTCATTGGAATTGGTCGACTCTGCACCTCAAAGCGACCTCGTTTTTTCTCAATCACAACACGACAGAATCAGATGAGACCCAGAAAAGCCCACAAAGGAGCTCCTAGAGATCGACTTCTTCATTCGGACAAAAAAGAAGAAGCTTCCAGATCAATAGCAGTTGTTGTTAACACACACAACGACTCCATTGTGTTCACGTGTGCGCGGCGAGGTCGCCTCCATTCACCGCCGCCATGAAAGGCCCCGGTCGGACCTGCAAATGACCGGACAGTCATCAGATGTTATCCGTCCAATCAGCATTCACGCGGCAAGAAAAGCCCATCTGAGGGCGGCCATCATCGTCTTTCCTGCGCGGGGGAATAGGTGAAGTGCTTTTCCAGGAGAGCTTTAAGGAAAAAAGGAGTTATTTGAACCAATCTGGAGTCTTTTAATTGCGGGAGCTGGGATATTAGTTGAAAACCGCTCACTTCATGCTTGGGAACACAGTGCCACGGTGCCTGCGCCCTCACCCAACACTTGTTTTATCTGCCTCCAGATTGAACTCACTTCCCAGTAAAGAGAGGCCAATTAGGGTGCAAAGGGATTAAAAACACAAGGAGGGAAAAAAAAAAAAAAAAGCCTATTTCAATTTCTGCTCGGGCACGGTGGAGGACGGCCACTAAGATGGAAACCGAAGAGGCGGAGGAAGAGGAAAATAAAGGTGTGGGGTTATTTCCCGCCGGCCTTCCACTGAGGTGGAAAATGACTACCTGCTATTACTTTGGGGTATCATTAATCTGTTGCATGCAGGCGGTCGTTTGGTAAGGAAGGAGTGGATTTTCCTGTTTTAATGATTCCCCTCCACTGGGTTTGTCAGTCTTTTACTTTGGGAGTTAAATGAGATGAGTTCACTCATAAAGTATCTGAACTCTGAAGATTTGTAACTAGAAAAACGTAAAATGGTGAAAAAAGACGATTAGAAAAAAAACACTATCAAAGGTTCAATTGGTTGTTCCGTAAATGAGTCAAGTAGTTAAGTAAGTTTTAAAGCTTTTTTTTTTTACAGTAGCATTTACTGAAAAACAGGACAATGGAGGAATGAAAACAGAACCATCTCCCAGAGATTCCAATAGAATAAAGCCGACAACAATTCTACAGCTCGCTGGTTCCATAGAAGAGTCCAGAAAGTTTCACTGAGGGAATCAAACATCAAGAAACTTCGTGGATCGGTTACGGGGGCGCATTGGTTCAAGATGCAGATCTGTACCGGTTCTGGACGCGAACTGGGTCAGGGTGGTTTTGTTGGATGTGTTACCAGACGTGGATCAGTACCGGTTCAGGACGCAAACCCGGTTTGGGTTTAGGGTCGTTTTGTTGACGTGTTACTGGACAAAATTGTTACCAGACGTGAATCGGCACCAGTTCCAGACGCGAACCAGGTTAGGGTTTGGGTAGTTTGTTGGATTTCGTACCAGACGCTGATCGGTACCGGACCCGGATCAGAGCGCGTGAGGGTTTGAGTGGTTTTGTTGGACGTGGTACCAGACGAGGATCAGTACCGGTTCAGGACGCAAACCCGCTTAGACTTTAGGTCGTTCTCTTTGATGTGGTACCAGATCGGTTACAGTCGTTGATTGGTACTGGACGCAGACCCGGTTTGGGTTTAGGGTGGTTTTATTGATGTGTTACCAGACAAATTGGTCCAGATATGAATCAGTACAAGTTCCAGACGCAAACCGGGTTAGGGTTTGGGTAGTTTGTTGGATTTCGTACCAGACGCTGATCGGTACCGGACCCGGATCAGAGCGCGTGAGGGTTTGAGTTGTTTTGTTGGACATGGTACCAGACGAGGATCAGTACCGGTTCAGGACGCAAACCCGGTTAGAGTTTAGGTCGTTTTCTTGGATGTGGTACCAGATGCAGATCGGTTCCGGACGTTGGTTGGTACCAGACGTTTAGGGTTGTTTTGTTGACATGGTACCATAAGAGGATTGGTACCAGACATGAATCAGTACCAGTTCTAGACATAAAACCAGGTTAGGGTTTGGGTAGTTTGTTGGATTTCGTACCAGACGCTGATTGGTACCAGACCCGGATCAATCCCATTTCCAGATGCAGAGTGGGTGAAGGTTTAGGTGGTTTGTTGGACGTGGTACCAGACGAGGATCAGTACCAGGTCAGGACGCGGGCTGTGTCAGGGTTTGGGTCATTTTGTTGGACTTGGTACCATGCACTGATCAGGACCAGAGGTGAACCCGGTTAGGGTTTAGGTCATTTTGTTGGATATGGTACCAGAAGCAGATCGATACCGGATGTAGATCTGTACCGATTCCAGATGTGGACCGGGTTAGGGTTTTGGATCGTTTTGTTAGATGTGGCACCAGACAAGGATTGATACCAGACATGAATCGGTACCGGTTCTGTATGTGAACTGGGTTAGAGTTTGGGTGGTTTCTTGGACTTGGTACTGGACGCTGATCAGTATCGGTTCCGGACCCAAACCGGGTTAGGGTTTGAGTCGTTTTGTTGGATGTGGTACCATAATGCTGATCAGTCCAGGACGCAGATCAGTACCAGTTCTGGACGCGGACATGTGTAGGGTTTTGGGTCGTTTTGTTAGACGTGGTACCAGACGTCAAAACGCTCAGTTGGTTGTTTCCAACACGAGTCGAGGGTGTGTCCATGTTTGTGTATTTGTCCATGTTTGTGTACATCCATGTTTGTTTGTTAGGGTGTGTTCATGTTTGTGTGTTTGTGTGTCCATGTTTGTTTGTGTCCATCTTTGTACACGTCCATGTTTGTGTATTTGTCCATGTTTGTGTGCGTTTCTTTGTGTGTATGTTTGCCCACGTTTGTGTTTTCACGACTCCATGTGCATACGTGTGTGTTTGTATGTGTCCATGCGTGTCCATGTGTTTGTGAATGCATGTATGTCCAAACAAGCACGTGTGTCTGTGTGTGTTTATGAGTGCATGCATGTGTATATGCATGTAAGTCTGTGTGCATGTACACATACAACACCACATTGGTAAAGTAAAGTCAGTAAAGTGGCATCAGAGTTTCAAAGTTTTTTATTCCACATCTAAAGAATCTCCTACAGAACAGAAAATGTTCAACAAACTTTCTTTCAATCATCATAAACTTGGAGAAATTCCCCCAAATATTCAGTCGGCATCAAAGAGCAGAGAGTCTTTCCAGTAATTATTCTGCACCCGGGTCACCTCGGAACAATATGCTAGCCATCTGCTAGCATCTGCTCCTTCTCCCACTAATAGACCGCTCCCACCTTCCGCGCACGCCGCCGCAACCCACCGCCTCCAGCGAGCGGCGCTGGGGGTGAAACGCTAAGCAGGTCACATGTTGTCTCTCAGCCATATTTGGGTCAGGCCTTCGGCGCCCGACGAGGAGCGGCTTAATGCACGGAGGCACCGGGTCGGAACTGCCCCGACCCCCCACCCCCCCGACAGGAGCGCAGACGTCTAACCACCTCACTTCCAGGGCGTGAAATCCCCCCCCCCCTCCTTAATGTGATCCTAAGTGACGGGGGTCGCTTTTGACCCCCTCCTCGAACGGTTCCTGCGCGGGACTGCGCGCTGGCACGGGCGAGAGCGAACATATGCTGAGCGCGACATATGTGTGAGGCATATGTGGAGGCCCGAGGAAAGAGGGCAGGCACAGGTACGGGGCTGAGGAAAAGTATCTGCACCCCCTCACCACCACCACCGGATTTAGTGCTTTTGTTGCACCAAAACATGTATTATTACTCCAAAATAATCACAAAAATACAATTCGCCAAGTAAACATCTTTTAAAAAGTTTTCCAAAGTACCTGAAAAAGATAGAGGTATTTTTTAAATTTAAAACGTAAAGTCAGAGAGTCATAATGTCTGCAATGTTCACAAAGATTTTTTTTTTTTACTTTTGACAATGTCTGAGAAAAAGGCCTGAGCATAAAACTAATGCCAGGGATTTCCTGAATGTTGCAAAATCTTAAATTTGATTAAAGACTAGAAATTTTGTTAAAGAACTATTAAAAGAGTTGATCGAATATTTTGAAAAAAAAAAATGAAGTAAACTTGCTTTAAAATCCCAAGTACTATTTTGCAAAAATATTTAATGAGTTGATAAAAATCAGCTAAACTCTAAATTAGCATTAAAAAACCTTAGTTGATTCCAAATTATCCAAAAAATGTAAATACTAGCTGAACTCCAAAATAGCCTAAAATTTATCAGTAAACTAAATTACTTAAAAAAAAATTAGCCTGTTGGTAAAATAGAAGCTAAACTCTAAATAAGCCTAAAAAGTTGTTGCAGATGCAACATTACCCAAAAGAAGCTAGCTCATTGCCTACATACAAGCTAACCTCCAAAGTAGCCTAAAATTCCTCAGTAAGCTAAACTTGTCAAAAAACGTTAGCCTGCTGCTAAAATAGAAGCTAAACTCTAAACTAGCTTATAAAAAACCCCAGTACATAAAGAATTAGCCAAAAATGTTACTAAAATATTAGCCAAACTCCAAATTAGGATTGAAAAATTGCAGTAGAGACCAAAGTATCCGAAAGAGCTAGCATGTTGCTTGAATACTAGCTAAATTTAGAAATAGCCTAAAAGTCTTCAGTAAGCTAAACTAGTCAAAAAACGTTAGCCTGCTGCTAATATATTAGCTAAAGTACAAATTAGGATAAAAATCGTAGTAGAGGCCAAATTATCCAAAAGAGCTAGCATGTTGCTTTACTATTAGCATACTCAAAAATAGCCTAAAAGTGTTCAGTAAATTAATTTAGTCAAAAATGTTATCCTGTTGCTAAAATAGAAGCTAAACTCTAAATTAGCTTATAAAACCTCAGTAGGTTACAACTTAGCAAAAAACGTTAGTATTTTATTAAAATATTAGCAACAATCCAAACTAGCATAAAAAAACTCAGTAGATGCCTAATTAGCCAATAAAGCTAGCTTGTTGCTCAAATACTAGCTAAACTCCAACATAGCCTAATATTCCTCATTAAACTAAATTAGTTAAAACTTTTAGCCTGTTGCTAAAGTTAAAGCTAAACCTCAGTAGGTCACAACTTAGCAAAAAACGTTAGCATGTCGCTACCACTCTGAGTTCACATCTGGAGGGTATCTCCGCGCTTGTCGCAGACCCAAACTGACTTGACAAGTAACCATCACACGCCCCTGACACCCCCCCCCCCCCCCCCATTCTGTCTCTTCCAGGCTGCTCTGCTTTGTATTTCACAAAACAGAAATAAATAAATAAAACACATTTTTCAAAATAGCGGCTTTTCTATTGGTTTTATCTCCATAGCAACCATTTTATGTTTTGGTCTCCTGGTAATGCCGAACAGATCGGCGTGACTTTCAGAGGAATCGGGAAAAGTAAACGTCTGGATTTCCATAGCTACGGTGGTAATTTGTTAACCACGCCTACATTCCTCAAATGTCCATGTCCTGAGTTATATTATTTTGTTCAGCTCTAGCACGGGGACGAATTTATTAAATTGTCATAGTGTTCTGTTAAAAAAATATGCGAGTAACACGAGTGCGCCACCTTTGCTAGCTCGCCACGCTAACGCCATTCAACTGTTTCATATTTTTTGCCCAAATAGAAGACGATCTATTAAAATCCCTCAGTCAAGTTGTTGTTTTTTTTTTGTTTCTAATGCAACTAATTTGTTGGGCATTTATTTTAATTGATTAAAAATGGCGGCCTTTTCTCAAGTTCAAAGGTCAAAGAAACTTTAGTGGTGGTTGTAGACTTAATTTGGCGGCATACATGGGAAATTTCATGAAAATCACTTGAACAAACATTTTTTTTTACTTTATTGTGGGAAATTATAAAAAAAGGAATTTTGCCACAAAATGGCCGCCCAGCTGTAGGTCGTCTAGTATTTATAATTTTCAAAAATTACTTCCTTAAGATACCTGAATTTAATATTTTGTTTCTGAAGCTCTGTGGGAGATTTTTGCCATATTTATTTTTATTTAAGGTTTCGCCAGACGTGAAACGCCAAACACGGAGGTGGCAGTGTGATGGTCTGTAGGCGGGTTTCACCTGTTGGCTTACAGAACCTTTTACAGCAGATCTGTGAAGGTTCTGTAGGGGTTCAGATAAATACTGCTGCAGTTTTGTGACCTTCTGTAGTTTTATGGGTCATTTGGAAATAAATAATCTATTTGAAATGTAAAAAATTCTACATTTAATGTTTTTTCATGTTATTCTTATTTATTTATTTATTTTTAGTCTAGTTGAGAGATCAGAACTTTTCCTGAGCCGGGACGCGTCCCACATCTCCGACACGTCGAGGATTTGCTCCCTCCATTTAGATTACAGCTCTTCCATCTGCGGGAGGAATTGCAAATTGAATTTTTAGGAAAATACGGGAAAAATAAACGTTCTTGCAGGAATTCATTAGAGACAAACTCAGATGTTCAGAGGGTTTTTTTTTTTTTTTTCGTGGTCTGCAGGACGCCGAGGGTCGAGGATGAGACGCTCGGGGATGAAATGGGATGGAATTTCGCGGGCGTCTGCAAATGTGGCAATTTGTACTTTCCAGAGTTTGGCGGGAAACGGGATGATGTTTAGCTCCAGCGATTGGTGCTGATGAGAGCGACAGAGTGTGACAGCTAACAGGTTCTGGTATCGACAATGGAGCCAGACGTCCCAGCCTGTCCGCCGGGTCTACCAACCATCAGAGTTCCTGGTTCTGGAGGGGTTCAGTCCAGAGGAACCTGAAGTTCCAAAGAGTTTCCAGTAAGTAGGAAGTCTAGTAACTTGTAGACCTAGAGTCTCTGTTTCATATTTGACTGACTGGACAAAACAAAACAAATTCAAGAGTCAAAGTGAAGAGTTCATACTCAGACAGCGGTAGGAGTCATTGGATTTATCCAACCATGACTTTTTGACTTCCTTCCTCTAGACACCATTGCTTGCGTGTGTGAGGATTTTTTGAGCCATAAAAAATTAAATAAAAACAAGTTGATCTACCACACGTCTGACTACAGTACCCATAATGCTCCAACATCCATCGTTGTAGTTTATTAAAAGCAGACTTTTGGTTCTAAAACTATTGATTCCAGGTCATTAACTAGAATTCAAAGAAGTCATGATTGAATGAATGAATGAATAATACCTGAAATAACATCACATAATAAATCACAAGTTGCTCACTTGAAAGGGAGTGGACGGAAGCGAACTTAT
Source organism: Oryzias javanicus (assembly GCA_003999625.1). Classification (NCBI taxonomy): domain Eukaryota; kingdom Metazoa; phylum Chordata; class Actinopteri; order Beloniformes; family Adrianichthyidae; genus Oryzias; species Oryzias javanicus. The sequence continues at coordinate 2,640,040 of CM012438.1, forward strand.
ATAATTTCACCCCGTCTTTGAAAAAAGACAAAAGATTATAAGTGTTATGGTCCAAAAATACAACACATCAAAATTAGGTACCCTGGATAAATTTTTGACCCTTGTGCTATCCTAGGTATGTTGACGTTAGGAGTGAGGTCATCTGGACCCAAGAAAGTGCGCTGAACTTTTCCCAATAACTTTAGATTTGCACTGGTGTCCATATCCTGTCCACATTTGCCAGTAATGATACTGCCCCACTGTAAGGCTTGGGTCTTTTGGACCCTATAAGAAAGCACAAGGGTTAAGTCTGTGTTCTGGCTCTAAGAAGAAAACTCACAGCAATTGAACCTACAGTAAAAGTTAAAATCAGTTTAATTTTGACCAATCAGAGACTTGGACTTGTTAGTGATCATTGGGTAGCGTCTTTTTCAAAACACGGATGTGCCAGTGATTTGAGAAATGAGAAAATAATAGATGGGGTTTGTCTCCGATTTAAATTGTTCGAAAGAAAAAGTTGGAATAGACAGCAAGTCTCGGAATGGACATCAATACTTGGAATGGACATCAAGTCTTTGAATGGACATCAAGACTAGAAATGGACATCAAGACTAGAAATTGACATCAAGACTTAAAATGGATATCAAGACTGGAATGGACAGCAAGTCTTTGAATGGACATTAAGACTTGGAATGGACATCAAGTTTTGTCTTGAAGTCTTGGAATGCATATCAAGACTTGAAATGGACATCAAGACTGGAAATGGACATCAAGTCTTTGAATGGACATCAAGACTAGAAATGGACATCAAGACTAGAAATTGACATCAAGACTTAAAATGGACATCAAAACTGGAATGGACATAAAGACTTGAAATGGACAGCAAGTCTTTGAATGGATATCAAGACTTGGAATGGATATCAAGACTTGGAATGGATATCAAGACTTGAAATGGAAAGCAAGTTTTTGAATGGATATCAAGACTTGGAATGGACATCAAGACTTGAAATGGACAGCAAGTCTTGGAATGGACGTCAAGACTTGAAATGGACATCAGGACTCGGAATGGACATCAAGACTTGGAATGGACATCAAGACTTCTTCAAATATATCAACAGAACTATAAAACAATCTCTGGAGTAGGATCTCGCACCAGGCCTCTTCCATCTTTAGGTACGCACTCCAGTATCGAATAGTATATTCAAGAACCTCATTTCACATGTCCAGTGTGCAGGTAGCATCGTCGTCCAACAAACGGTTCTTCAAAACTCGGCGCACTAGGAAAGTAGAGGTTTGACCTGATTGACGGAACACTTTGCCCGCCCCTCTAAAAACATGTCAACGATTTCAACCTCTGTCAGAAGTCTTGACCTGCAGGACGGGGTTCACACTACGGCCATCGAGTGCCTCCATGAAGGCAGAATCTGCTCCTCCAGCTTGAGAATTCCCTCAAACGGCTGAATAGCAAAGTGTGCGTTTCATGTGGAGGGAAATTTCCCAGTCTTTGGGTAACCTCACAGACTCCTCTGTGCTTACATATTTGCATGCAGATAAAGTCGGGTGGAATAGAACAAGCAGAGCCGTGCATACCATCATTACCCAAAGAAGGAAAAAAGCGTCTCTGAGAAGTTCAAAACCTCCAACTTCTCCCCTCCCCGTCCCACCTCCACCTCCTCCGGCTCTCCTAAGCACATTCAAATGTGCAGGTTTGTTTTGGGGATAAAGTCCTCCGCTTTGATCAGCGCTAATTAGACAGCCGCTGCGCTCGCCCGCTACCTATTAGGGGTCGACCGAGTTATCAGCGTCCTAATCTCTGGCCGGTAGCCAGGCGAGGATGCGGCTCCAAAGCCGTCGAAGGTGAGAAGGAAACGTGATGAAAGAGCTGTCTCCTTTCAGCGCAGATCAATACGCTCCCCTCCTTTGCCTACGGGGGATCAAGAGTTGGAAACACAAAGGAGGGGTTTTGCATAAAGATCCAAACAATGGTTCACAGGACATTTTTCTTCTCCTCACTTTCTTGCTTTATGCTTTATACTTTGTCTCATGCACTCTTCTTTTTTTTTTTTTATTAAGGTCTCTTATTTAACTTTTCTCCCCTGGGAAAAGAAAAAAAATCCTTAATGAAGCAGAGGAAAGTTTAAAACATGCCTGCGGGAGGCAAAAAAGACAAGTTCCGGCGCTTGCTTCTGGAGCTTGTTTAACCTTGCCGTCTGGCAGCGTTTCCAGCGCCAGGATTCACTTACAGATGGTCAAATATTGCTTAAATTTGTGTAAATAAATGTTGCGGCTTTGCCAGACTTGCATTGTATGGCTATGTACACAAAAATATAGACATTCCAATATTGTCTCATTGTCCCCTAATGCTTCGGAGTATAGATTTAATCCCCCGGTGTTGGTTTAATACATGGAGAACGCATAAGAGTAGCTCTGGTTTGTTTGGTCAGAGTAGCGTAAGGGATGGAGTGCGGATTACGAGACGCTTGTTCCCTCCGGTAATCGTCGGTATTGATTAGGAATCAGGCAGATGACGGGAGACGGTCTCAACGGCTTTTATTACGGGTGGATGGAATCCAACGTTGGGTTTCTTTGGTTCTCCTGTTGAGTTTGGAATCAAAAAGTTGAAACTTTACCCAACGGCTAATATTCATCCAATTCACTACCTTTCATCCCCAAAATGGACACAATATTGATTACGAATCAAGCAGGAAATGTTTTCAATGCCTATTTGGGAGTTTATGGCCATTTTGTTGGGTCTAGAAACAAAAAGTTGATATTTTTACAGGACATTTCGTCAAACTGTTAAGATTCATCCAATTCACTACCTTTCATCCCCTAAAATGGACGCAATATTGATATTATTGGTTACGAATCAAGCAGGAGATGTTTTCAATGCCTATTTGGGAGTTTACGACCATTTTGTTGGGTCTAGAAACAAAAAGTTGATACTTTTACAGGACATTTCGTCAAACTGTTAAGTTTCATCCAATTCACTACCTTTCATCCCCCAAAATGGACGCAATATTAATGTTATTAATTACGAATCAAGCAGGAGATGTTTATTCAATTCCATTTGGATTTTTCGGCATTTGTTTGGGTCTTAGAAACAAAAAGTTGATATTTTTACAGGACATTTCAATCAAACTGTTAAGATTCATCCAATTCACCACCTTTCATCCCCCAAAATGGACCCAATATTTACACTACTGATTGTGAATCAAGCAGGAGTGTTTTCAATGCCTATTTGGGTTTACGGGCCTTATTGTGAATCTAAAAACAAAGAAGTTGATATTTTTACAGGACATTTCGTCAGAAACTGTTAAAAGAATTTTTTCATTTTTTTTTTTCCCCCAATTCCCACCCCCCCCCCAAAAACCTTTTTTCTTTTTTTCTTACAAAAAAATGTAAACCCCCATTCACCATTGGGAAAACCCCATAGGAATGAAGAGATACTTTCAATGACTTTTTGGGTGTCTTAGGAACATTCGGTAGGTTTAGACACAAAAACTTGATACTTTTAGAGGACACTTTATCCAACTGCTAAGTTTCATCCAATTCACTACCTTTCGTCAAAAAATTTTACCAAAAAGTGACACTACTGATACGGAATCTTTCAGAGAGACAGGTCAGGTTAAACATTCTCAGTGGCTTTTATTATGGATGGATGATAATTAGTACTTTTTTTGAGTTTAGACACAAAAAGTTGGGGGACCTTCACCTTGATGCTAAATTTAATCCAATTCACCACCTTTAACAACCAAATTTTCCCCAAAATTGACATCATTGATTAGGAATCATGCAGAGAGAGAAGACAGGAGACGTTCTCAATGCCTTCTCAATTAATTAGGAATTATTTAGAGGAGTGACACTTAATTCAAGTGCTAAGTTTCAACCAATTCACCACCTTTCATTGCAAGTTACATTAGTGACTAGGAACCGAGCTTTGACAGGAGACGTGTCACACCTTTTATTACAAAGGGATGGTTATCAGTTGTTAGTTTTTTTTAGGGGCCTCTGTTGAGCTTGGACTTAAAAACTTGATATTTTTTGAGAACACTTCTCCCAACTGCTAAATTTAATCCAATTCACCACCTTTTGTTCCCAAGTTGGACCTATTAATATTGATTAAGAATCGTGCGGAAGATGTTTTTAGTGTCTTTTTGGGTGTCTTAGGACCAACTATTTGTTTAGATACAAAAAGTTGATACTTTTAGAGGACACTTTACCCAACTGCTAAGTGTCAACCAATTCACCACCGTCCGTTGGCAAATTTTACCCAAGAGTGACATTAGTGATTAGGAATCGCTCAAAGAGACGAGACAGGAGAGACATTCTCAGTGCCTTTTACTAGGAATGGATAGTAATCAGTCAGTTTTTTAAGACTTGCTTGTTGAGTTTGAATACAAATGTTGATATTTTCACCCAACTGCTAAGGTTCATCCAATTCACCACCTTTCATCCCCAAGATGTACCAATCAAGGACATAGCTGATCAGGAATCCAGTAGGACACATAAGATCTTTTCCATGACTTTTTGGGTGTAGACCAGGGGTCGGCAACCCCAGGCCTCGAGGGCAACCTTCCTGCTCTGGCATGTTCTTATTGGCTGGACACACCTGAACCAGGTAATCAGTCATGAGGTTGCCTGGTTCAGATGTTTCATTATGAAATTTTACCCAAAAATGACTAAAAATACGAACGTTTTGGTTAAACTTCACCAGAGATGTGAAGTGACGTCCCTAGAACTCCTTTTAGGGACTATATTGGAGTTTTTTTGTTTTTTTAAGTTCCTTTCCACCATATTTTCCCAGCGATTACCTCTTTCTGCGAGTCATTTTCTTCTGGATTAGGAACACTATCGATCTAATCGCGTCTGAGAGAAATAGGGAAAGCAACAGAAAAGGAGATTTAAGAGGCAAATCTCTCCTGAAGTTGTTGCTGCGGGAAAAAAAAAAGAAAAAAAAAGAAGCAGCGATCCGGAGGGCCGGCGTATATTTCCCCTCTCAAGTCGGTCATTTACGTCTTCAAAAACGGTTTGGGAGACCAGAGTTACTGTGCCTTTGTTGTGCCTTAAAAAGCTTGGCTGGTCTCTGTGAACAGACGCGACGAGAGCACTTTAGAAAAAGCTACAAAGCGAGCGGACGGGCGGAGGAACAAAGGAAAAGTGAATGGCACCACTGATAAAGTTGAGCAAATTAAGTCATTGACCTGCGGTGGAGATTAATAGCAAACAAGGTGCCCCAGCTTCACAAGTAATGAATATTCTTCAAACGGCGTAAAGGGAGCGGGATGTGGAGGAGGATGGGGGGGGGGGCAGATAGAGCTAGCTTGACGCGGATGACATTGAAAGTTGTGGAGAACAGAACAATTCTGTCAGTTTTCATTTGTATGCAAATGCGCCTGTTACACAAATTAACCCCTGACCCCGGGTGTCAGTCCTCATCTTGGGCGGATGCCGGCCCCCCGGCGGGGCCCCCTCGGCCAACGCCGGCGCCCGCACCGCCCCTCCGCGCACACCTCCGGGGTCAGCTGCGCCTTCGGGTTTCCAGAGTCGGAGCTCCGCCTTGTTTTGTTTGTTTGTTTACCGATTCCCCGCTCGGCGACGAGGCACCCCTTCAAAGTGGTTTTTATTCCTCCAGCTTATCTCAGAGACGACAAACGGTTCATCCTCGGGTGGGTTGTTGTCGAGGCGCTACCTTCTCAAACTTCTTTATCCTCTCAACGAGACTCACCTTGACCTCGACCGCGAGTCTCCTCTCCTTCAGGTGGACCCTCAGGGTATCGAACCCGACTATAACTATTGGACGTTTAAGCATCCTGTCCCTTCTTCAAACACCCTGTCTTCAGTCTAATGACTCCACAAAGGACACAATCTGACCATGACGACGACAATGTTTGGTATCATTGGGTCTACATAATGGGATTTATCATAAACTCTTGACCTTCTACTTCTTTATTTGCCTGGTGACCATACAGACCACAAGTTGATGTATTTATATTCTTTAGGGTTGGTTTTCCAAGCTAATTGGTTGATATTTTACATTTTTTTGTATAAAAAAGAGAAAGTAAGCTTCTCAAAGCTCAATCATGACCAGGAGATACTCGTACGCAGTTTCCTATAGAAAGAGTGATGCTTTGAGTTCCTCTACAGACCAAAGAAGAGCTTTGGAAGTCAGACGGAATACTACGAAAAAAATGAAACACTCATGGTCCAGGTTGGTTGGGTAATACTGAAAATAACGTCTTTCAACGAAGAACTTTATGTTTACTGACTAATGAAGGAAAATAGTGAAAATAGAATCAGAAATTCAATCCAGTACACTGTAAACAATATCCTCCTCAAAACAAGTTCAAATGTGAACTTTGTTTAAGTAAAAATAAAAAAAAACAGATTTATTGATACATCTTTTCATCCCAAAATTCAAATTTAAGGGGTTCAACTGACGATTGTTTCTAGACTATAATCAACCATAATAATAATTATAATAATAATGTGTCTTAAAGTTTATGTAAAATTAAGTCAAATAAAACGTTGTGGTTACCCCAAATCAAGCAAGTCAGTTTCTTGATACAAGATCCACTCATCGCTCACAAACATATAAATATTATGTAAAGATACAAAAAATGTTTATTAGATATATTTTTTAAAATAATGATAATAATTACTCACCATGACAAAAAAGATTCATTGTCCTTAAACAAGTTCAGTTCCAGTTCTGTGCTGGTGAAGCAGAAGATTTATGTTACCCAAATGGTTCAAACCAACACCGAGGAGTAATGATGGTTTTTTGTTTTTTTAAAGAACAAATCACTCAGCAAAGATTTTTTGTCTTTAAACAAGTTGTTATACTACATTACTATGCAGGTGAAGCCAAATATGAAGAGAACAGATATGTGGGAGGAGCCAGACGATGATCGTGATATTGGGTTATTTTGTAAAGCAATACATTTGTTATCATCTTGTGGAACTTTTGAGAGTCATAGCAACTAATGTATTCATGAATTGAGGCATTTAATGCTAAACGTGGGTTCTTCAACGAGTTTTTAGCATATTGTGTTCACACTGGACCGTCCCTAGTCAATGCTGGCTTCTGTCCAGCACATCCTGTTGGAAGATGCTTGATGTGAAACGTCAGAGAAGTTTGTAAATCTTGTTTCACACTTTTCTTTCTTTTACTGCTCTGTTCCAATATTTTAAAAACGTACTTTCATAGAATTCCATCCAGGTACTAAACCCAATTATGAATTTCTCCTTAATGATCACTTTTCAAATTGTCCCTGATTGGTGAAAGATTGACTGATTTAGCTTCAATGTGTGATCAGTGGCATAAAGATAGGCCTAAAAACTAGGGTAAGAATAAGTGAAAGTATTGGAGGCAAAACACATTTTTACATAGACTTTTGATTGGAGGTGGTAGCTTGGATGCATATTTATATAAACTTTTGATTGGAGGTGGTAGCTTGGATGCATATTTATATAAACTTCTGGTTGGAGGTGGTAGCTTGGAAGTGTATTTATATATAAACTTTTGATTGGAGGTGGTAGCTTGGATGCATATTTACATAGCCTTTTGATTGGAGGTGGTAGCTTGGATGCATATTTACATAGACTTTTGATTGGAGGTGGTAGCTTGGATGCATATTTGTATAAACTTTTGATTGGAGGCGGTAGCTTGGATGCATATTTGTATAAACTTTTGATTGGAGGCGGTAGCTTGATGCATATTTCCAAGCCAAATATGTCTGACACCAAAAAGCCACGATCTACCTTGTTGTTTGTTTATCTATTATTGTGTTCCTCCAACTTGTATTGGACCATCTTTCAGTAACTGAATCAGTCCCAAACGAGCGCATCATCAGCAGTGGAAGGTTTCCGCCATGCTCTCGCTAATGAATGCATTTTGCTTGTTTTTCCCCAGACATCCTGCTCCTACAACCCCCACATGTTTTCATCAAGCTGTGCAGGTGTTCTACAGATGTTCATTTAACCCCTCCCCCACTTCCATCCCCCACAATGTTGCATAATTTCTTGGCTGCTAATCAGCTGCCACCTTTGCACCTTTGCAGTTATGACGCTTGACGAATCTGAAACTGAAAGTTGACATGAAGGACAAACGGTCCCTTGTTTGGGTTTGAGGATGCTTCTGAAGAAGAACAGATCATTTATGGAGCTTTGTTTTTGTAGATCTAGAGAACATCTAAGACATGGTACAGAGAGGAGCTTTAGCTTAAGGCGGAGAACATAAGAAAGCTAGAAAACAGTAGTGTGATGATCGAGATGTATATGTTTGCAGATGACAATGTGATCTATAGTGAGAACAGGTGGAGGAACATCTAAGTAAATACTAAGATATTGACTAAGATTAGTACAATCCTTAATCCAGTGCAATATTAGGTTTAAGAATTTAGGGGAAAAAAATGTAAGAATTATCAAACTTTACTTAAAAAGCACATCTCACACGTTAACAAAAAGTGCTTCATAAAATAAAATATCAAACAAACGTAATAATCGACACAAAACAAAGCTTTCACATAAAAAACAAAAATATATATACATATATATATATGAATCACACAGAATGTCCCGAACCCTCAACCACACACACACCCAACGCGTGAAACAGGAAAGAATCTATCAATGAGAAATTAAGCAGGAATCTAGCTTAATGTGGAAGTGAGGGAATTATATGATCGGGGATCTGTCCCAACGAGCGACCCCACCACGTATCAACTATCAAAGCAACAGATCTAGTAGATCCCACTGAAACAACCCCGGTCACCAATTAAGCGAGACAAAAGAATCAGAGATAAGTTTGTATTAACTGCTTTAACACTAACTCTGGAATTTGCTTGTTACATGCTAACCACATTAGGAAAATTATAAAACCTTTAACTCCCAAACTTGTTTACAACACGTAAAAATGTGTCCGACACCGCTACCCGTTAGCTTCTTTAGTATATTTACAAAAATACCTAGCATCGTTTGAAACACGTAAAAAACAGACTAATAATGCTATAACAAATTTTTATGACTTTGTTAACTAATTTTTAATAAAAACATAATCTTACACTGCTACATGTTAGCTACATTAGCCTATTTACTGTAATACCCAACCTTGCTAGTGATCTGTAAAAATAGGCAGCCCGACACCGCTACCTGTTAGCTTTAGTTTTTTTTTTTTTACAAATACTTCTCCTCTTGTGCGAAACACGTAAAAAACAGTCTAATAGGTAGAAAACACATTTTTGTGACTACGCTAAATACAAATCTTAAAAAAAACATAATCGGAAACTGCTGTTCGTTAGCCACGTTAGCGTATTTACTATAAGTTATTGATCTGTATGTGCAACACTGCTACCTGTTAGCTTCTTTAGCGTATTTATAAAAACACCTAGCCTTATGTGCAACACGTAAACAATAAAATTCTGTTAAATCAAATATTCATGACTATGCTAACTAGCAACATATAAAAAAAACATGATCCAACACTGCTACACATTAGCCACGTTAGCGTATTTACTATAAGTTATTGATCTGCATGTGCGACACCGCTACCTGTTAGCTTCTTTAGCGGATTTATAAAAACACCTAGCCTTATGTGCAACACGTAAACAAGAAAATTCTGTTACAACAAATATTCGTGACTATGCTAACTGGCAACATATAAAAAATAAACGTGATCCGACACTGCTACATATTATCCACGTTAGCGTATTTACTATAAGTTATTGATCTGCATGTGCGACACCGCTCCCTGTTAGCTTCTTTAGCACATTTATAAACACAACTAGCATTGTTTAAAACACGTAAACAATAAAATTCTGTTAAAACAAATATTCGTGACTATGCTAACTAGCAACATATAAAAAATAAAAATGATCCGACACTGCTACACATTAGCCACGTTAACGTTTTTACTATAAGTTATTGATCTGCATGTGCGACACCGCTCCCTGTTAGCTTCTTTAGCATATTTATAAAAACAACTAGCATTGTTTAAAACACGTAAACAATAAAATTCTGTTGAAACAAATATTCGTGACTATGCTAACTAGCAACATATATAAAAAACATGATCCGACACTGCTAAACATTAGCCACATTAGCATATTTACTATAAGTTATTGATCTGCATGTGCAACACCGCTAGCTGTTAGCTTATTTAGCATATTTAAAAACAACTAGCATTGTTTGCAATATGTAAACATTAAAATTCTGTTAAAACAAATATTTGTGACTATGCTAACTAGCAACATATAAAAAATAAACATGATCCAACACTGCTACACATTAGCCACGTTAGCGTATTTACTACAACTCCCAACCTTGTTAGTAGCCTGTGAAAACAAACAGTAATATGGAAAACAAACAGACTTCTATGGGTAAAAAAAATGTTTGTGACTATGCTAACTACCAACCTTAAATAAATAAAAGTTAGCATATTTACTACGACACCAAACTGTGCTAGAAACCTGATAAAAAACTAAAATAAAACATCCTGCTAACTCGTTGCACTGTGTAGTATGAATGACACAGTAATTATATCTCTAAATGAAAGCTAAAATCCAGGTAGTGATTTGAAACACAATAAAAGCTAACGTATCTTTTCTAATGGAGGACGAACAGATCATTACCAGACACTCCACCCATCTCTCCTCCGTCCACTCAGCTGTTCGGTAATCTTGTTTGAAATGTCTTCCCAGCCTTCTTTTTCACAAACTCATCAACCGCCACTAAAGGAAGTCGAACACGGCTTCGGTGGAAACAGACGATCGCTCACGGTGGCCTGGAGGCGGCGCTTTTCACAGTCCGACAAAAGCTGAATGCAATAACCTCAAATGGATAAACTGTGAAGTGAAGCTTCAGGATGAAGAAAACTCTCAGAAAAATAACCAACCAAAGCCTGCACGCGTGTGGGGGTAAATAAAACCAAATTTCCATATATGACTAGAGTCATCAAACTTTAATATGGAGATTTCCTGTGAAAAAAAAGTCTCACAACTTGATTTCCCATGATGCTTTGTGATTTTTCTTAAATGACTCTTTAAATGTTGTTTACAGCAAACTTTTCAGGAGAAGCTCTTCCCCATTGTGGGTTCAGACAAACACACTAAGCGGCCACCAGTGGCTCCACAGTGGGCCCCCCCCTCCCTTCAAAGGACCCCCCTCAGGATAGACTGTGCGTGAACATAATCCAAGGCCCCTTTGAAGTGCACACTCCAAACGTCTTTTGGCTCGGCGGCTGCGAGTGGCATCTCGGGGGCCCCCTGGGTTATTGGAGAGGGGAAGCGCTCCCCGGCCGGCTGGAGGTGGAGAGGCGAGCACCTGGTGGTCCCCGCCGCATTTCACACATTTAAGCCACCCCGCTCCTCAGCCGCAGCCAAGAGGTCTAAACGGCGCTCTGGTGTTCTGCCGGATAAGGCACGGGTGCATTTTGGAGTGGATTTTTAATAAAGCCAGTGTGGCTTTGGAGTTTCACTTCCACACGGCAGCGCCGCGGCGAGGGCGCAGGCAGGCCTAATCTCATTCAGCCAGAGTCAGATTTAGACTCCCTCTAATAGATAATTGACTTTACAAAGCAGCTCAATCCCTTTTTTTTTCCCCTACATTTTGTAGAAAAGACGACTGCCAAAAAAAAAAGGACACATTTTTGTGGCGGCTTTGATTCGTGATCAAAAACACTTGTTCTCAAACCTTTTTCTATTTTTAAGGACTTTGGCTGCTCTAAATGGAAAGTCTTTGAAACCGAGCAGACTAAAAATACTTTGAGTTCAAAAGCTTCAAGTTGTTTCTAACCTGAAGTTTGTCTAGAAAATGACTTTTTGTGGGATCTGGATGAGATTAAATCCAGATGATCCCAGAGGTCTTCAGGTTTTTTAAAGTGACAATCAAGAAAAAGAGACTTGATCTAAAGCGAGTGCACTACAGGTCATAAGCTTGTCTGACAGCTTATGTAGTGTAAATGTGGGGTAGTAATATGCAAGTTTGTATACATTTACTCCATGCCTGAACATAGTTGTAAAAAAATGTTGTAAAATAGTGTTCGACATCTTTTTTTAAAGTCATATAGACTAATGTGTCATCTGCATATGTGCAAACAGTTTGAAAGAATTAAAGCTATTCTTTTGCAAATTTTTTGCTTGTTTTGCTAATTTAATTGAAAAAAAAATTTCCTAAAAAACTAGGATATCTCATTTTATGTTGTATAGACTAGAATATCATCTGCATAGCTGAGAAACATTTGCAGTAATAAAAGCTTGTAGATTTGACCTTTTGTGCATTTTTTAAGATGTTCATCAAGTTTTTCTTTTTTATAAGAATTGTCAAATTTAAAAGTAGACTTCAGAGTTTTTGTTATAAATTTAATGAAAATATCCTGATGAAGTAGGAAATGTATTTTTATGTTGTATAAACAAGAATATCATCTAAGGAGACCAATCTGGAGTAATACAAACTTGTAGATTTGACTGTATATGTATTTTTTTAAGACGTTCATGATGTTTTGTTTTTTTTTAATAAGAATCGTTATTGCTAGCGGTTCTTTTTGTTGCTAGTGGTTTGGTTCACTGCTAGCGGTTTAGTTCATTGTTAGCTGTTCGGTTTATTGCTAGCTGTTTGGTTCATTGCTAGCAGTGTGATTCATTGCTAGCGGTCTGGTTCATTGCTTGTGGTTTAGTTCATTGCTAGCTGTTTGGTCCATTGCTAGTGCTTTGGTTTAATACTAGCGGTTTGGTTTTTTGCTAGTGGTTTGGTTCAGTGCTAGCAGTTGGGATCATTGTTAGCTGTTTGGTTCAATGCTAACGGTTTGGTTCACTGCTAGCAGTTTGGTTCACCCTTAGAAGTGTGGTTTAATGCTAATGCTTTAGTATAGTGTTAGCGGTTTGATTCATTGCTAGCTGTTTGGTTCAATGCTAACGGTTTGGTTCACCACTAGAAGTGTGCTTCGATGCTAGTGGTCTGGTTCATTGCTAGCGGTTTAGTTCATTGCTAGCTGTTCGGTCCATTGCTAGTGGTTTGGTTTAATATTAGCGGTTCGATTTTTGCTAGCAATTTGGTTAATTGCAACCAGTTTGGTTCAATGCTAACAGTTTGCTTCGCTGCTAGAGGTTCGGTTCATCCTTAGAAGTGTGGTTTAATGCTAGTGCTTTAGTATAGTGCTAGCGGTTTGATTCACTGCTAGTTTTTTGGCTCATTGTAATGGGTTTGGATCAAAGCTTGCAGTTAAGTTCACCGCTAGCGGTTTGCTTAATTGCTAACAATTCAGTTCAATGCTAGCGGTTAAGTGCTAGCGGTTTGGTTCAATGCTAGCGGTTAAGTGCTAGCGGTTTGGTTTAATACTAGGGGTTTGGTCCATTTTCAGCAGTTTGTTTCATTGCTAGCATCCTTGTAATGGTAGATTTTTGATTAACCATCATGTCAGGAGAGCGGCCTTGGTTTGTTTTTGATTAAAAAAAAAACAAAGGCAGACCTTTTTAAGCTCATCACCATATCCTCAATTGGTCAAAGTTCAACCTGGTTTAGCTTCGCTGAACACGTGAATTTTTGGACTCTCAAAATGTGCATTTGAGGTCAACTTTCATTTAAAAGTGGCCGCTTGAATGCACATTTCCGAGGGCGAGGGTGTGTCTGTAGCTTTGAAAATCGACCAATCATCTGCGATGGTGATTTTTGGATTTAGCAATCAAGAGGTGAATTTTTGTTCCATTTTCTTAAGAAAACCTTTAAAATGAGTCTAACTCTATATCAGTAAAGAAGAGTTCAGTCAGTCTGTTCGGATTCTTGTTTGCTTCTATCAGACGATCGATTTCCATCTGAGAACCGTTCAAATAAAAATTTGAAGTTCAGAGAAGGACAGCAAATGTCAGAGAGACTTTAGCTCGGGGCAGAGGAGAACTGTTCTCAGAGGAACGTCCCACTTCAAGACGCTTTTTTGAGCTTTATTGGCCACTTCTGTGATTCCACGAGTCCGTAAAAAGCTCGTAAAGCAGCGACAGTTCCAGCAGACCTTACAGATGTCCTTCTGCACCTTTGTCCCACATTTACAACATCGGGCTGACACAGCGGGCCTGGTTTGGTTTTTTTTTTGGAGGACAGAACGCTCCTTTTAAACGGCGAAAGCACTTACGCGAGGGACTCGGAGCTGCACTGCTTTACTGCAAACCTTATTAAACTATATGGGAGAGGAGTTGTTGGAGATGCTGAGGAGAAGACTTTATGGAGTCATTAGACGTCGGCGTCACGCGCTTTTACCGCCGAGGCGTTCTGCTTTCATCTTTTCTTGTTGAGATGCAGCAACACAAAGACTTGACCTTCTGCTGGAAACTCATCACGCGCCACTGAGAGATTTATGTCGACATGTCACAAATGGAACTGCTGTTGTTGTTTTTTTTATTTTGAAATAGTCATAGCTGTCTTTCTAAATGTGTGTGTGTGTGTGTACCAGTTTCTTCTTCTGTCACTGAAGGTTTCCAGGAGGAAGCGAGTCGTGACCCCCCGACATCATCGTGGGGATGAAGAAATCGAGCGGACGCCGCGGGGCCAAAGAGGCGATCAGGAAGTCACTTTCATGCTCAAGACGGTTCTGAAATCTGAAAATGAAAGAAAGAGGGGAGATGGAAGTGATGAGAATGAAAAAAAAACACACAAACGATTTGTTCCAAAGGATTTTTCTATATCGACTGAAAATACAAACGTTTTTGGCTAATTAGCAATGCTAACTTGAAAACATACTTTCCTTTGTTGGGTCACTTCAACATTAAACTGACAAATAATAAAATTTAAATACAATTCTAGTTATGCCAATTAGCAATATTAACCAGAAGATTTTTTTTTTCTTGTCATTTTTAGAATAAAGTAAAGACAATAATCTATGGCGTATAAATACATACCCCTCAGGTTAAAAAAACTGTTTTTAAACACTGTAAGCTAACTATATTGACCTATTGAAGGCTAATTAGGAATGCTAATCAGGAGGAATGAACAAAAGTAATCAAAAGTCGGTTAAAATTATCCTTTGATAAAAAATAAAAGGTTATTTGTATAGTTTCCAGTAGTGGTCACCAGTCTTGTTCCTCAAGAGCTAGCTTACTGCCCCACATGTTTAGCAGCTAGCCTTGCCTCAGTAATTTCTGATTAGCTGAATTGACTGAACCTAGTTGTGGATTGACTGAAGACATCTGATCAGTGTGTATTGAAGTGGGGTTAGCTGCAAAACAAGCCGGTCAACAGCTCACAATGATCAGGGTTGGAGTCTACTCGCTATTTTAGCCTAATTAGTGCTAGTCAGTAATGCCAACCAGAAGGTTATTTGATTTTTTGCTTGTATAATTAAAAAAAAAAAAAGTTGTCATTATAAGTCAACATTTCTTTTGTAGTTAAGAAAAAAGAAAAAAAAACATTTTTATGGTTCATTAAACGCTGCGAATAACAATGTTTGCACCATTGCTATTTTTTTTTTGTATCAGTTTATGTTATGTGCTTTTTTTAAATAAATTAATTTAATGTATAACATAGAATAAATGAAAAAATATGTTGTTAAATAGTGATAACTATTATTCTTATAACGTCATGTAAACAAGTGTGTCATCTGCAAAGAAGCGAACAAATTGAAGTAATGAAAACCTGTAAATTTGCCTTTTTTAAATTCTTTTGTAAAATTCAACCATTTTTTTAAATAAGAATTTCGATGTACAAAGTCGACTGTGGGTTTTTGCCGTAGTTTTAATGAAAAACGTCATTAAAAAGTAGGAAATAAATTTTTATGTCAAATTGACAAGCATGTCATCTGCATAGCTGACAACAATTTGAGGTGACTAAAGCTTATCAATTGAACTTTTGGGGAATTTTTACAGCAACTTAAGAACTTTTTAAAGAATAATTTGTTTTTATTGTGTCATTTTAAAAATACTTCTATAACAATGAATGGTGATGTCATAAGTAAACATATAAGTGAAAACACAAAACTGTTGATACGTCTTTAAAAACTGTAAACTGTTTTAACCAAAAGAAATACTTTTATTTTTTCATTGCATCTTTTTAAAAATACACTTAAAGTACTTAAATTGTCAA
This sequence comes from Oryzias javanicus, assembly GCA_003999625.1. NCBI lineage: Eukaryota > Metazoa > Chordata > Actinopteri > Beloniformes > Adrianichthyidae > Oryzias > Oryzias javanicus. The sequence goes on from CM012438.1 coordinate 2,656,084, forward strand.
CATAAGTTAACACGAGCCTCATAGTTAAAAAGCAAAACAAGGTTTTAATTTGTTTCTTTAAATATGGTTAACCATTTTGACCCACTTAATGCTAGTTAGCAATGTTAATATATTTTAATTTTACTTGAATCATTTTAAAAATAAAACAAAAACATTGTAATTATGAGTTAACATCAGCCTAATAAATAAAATAAAATACACAAGTTGAATGTGTTTCATTGAATTTTGTAACGTATGTATTTTAGGCTAGTTAATACTAATTAGCATAAAAATGTCCCATGTTTACATTTTGAGTCCATGTTTTTGGTTTATTTTACAATTTGAACAACAAAAAAAATTATATATATCACAGCACAACAAGTAGTATCTCTTTAAAGTACGAATATTTCTCCTTTTTGTATCTGGGTATTCTTAGTATCCAAGTGACAGAAGTTTAACAGAAGTTAAATCAAATACTGCTGCTATTTATCTGGTATTCTGTTAGCATCTGTGGGAAAACAGCTGGAGGGACTGCGAAAAAGCTCCTGTAGCACAAGGAAAAAAAAAAAAAAAAAGTCAAATTCAGCACTTAGTGCTGGAAGAATACGACTTCAAAGCAAGATCAAGGCTTTTGTAAGATATTACAGCCTTCAGGGGGATGGCGGTGGCGCTGTCTGTCCACAGATCACCTGCGATGAGAATCACCGCTGCGTTTCCTGGTTTTTCTACCCGTTTTGTTACATCCTTTTGATTTTCACCGACGTGCTTTCTGCTCGTCTTCTTTGATAAAAACGATCCGGCGTCTTGCTTTTCCTTTGACATCAAAGCGGCTATTAGGTGCTTTGGTTTTTGCTGTAAACGGTCTTACGACACGAGTGGTTGTGTGGCAGGAGTGGGAATGTGTGTTTGTTCAGGTGTGTAGAAAACAAGCAAAGAAAACAAGACGAAGAACAACAAACTTCTCTGATTGGCCGACCGGAAATTCATGCTAAATAGTGACACTGATATCTAATTCCAGATGAGGACTCACATTTTTAAAGGAAAAGAAAAAAAGGAGCCTGAACAGTTCACAAAACAACCACTAGGGGGCATTTTATACAAAAATGACTTGTTTCCATCCTTAAATGTAGTTTCCTGTCAGAGGCTTAAAAATAATATGGAACCAGAACACTTCACCGAGTCACCAGTAGGGGGATTATGGAAGCAGAATTTTTTTTTTTCTTCAATTTTCTGAATATCTCTAATTTACTGCACTAAAACATGTCTCTTTACAGCTATATAAACGATTCAACCTAATTATAGAGGTTAGATATGAGTATGATCATTAATACTCATACTCACTCATTTCTGATTTTTTTTTTTTTTTTGTTATCCAGCTCAAGATATTAAAAGAAACTTACAAAAGTTGATTTTCTACTGCAACAATTCATCTAACTGCTGGAACTTTTCAATAAACTACACAGAAAACAAAATTTTTTGGTAACTTTCGTTAAATTTGTCTTGTTCTGAAACCCAATAAGAAATTTGACATTTATAATATATAATATATATATATATATATATATATATATATTCTCGTTTATTAGCAAAAAAAATACATATATAAATATATTTAGCGCTAACATATCAAGTGGTGTTTTCATCGCAAAAAACGTGACAATTTACTCAATTTCAATGAATTTCTTTGAGTGATGTCCCACTCACTCGGTCCAGTTCTCTTAAACTGTCTCTGATCTGAACATTTTTTTTTTTTAAACCGGGTAAAAAAATCAGTTCGAGGAAATATCGCAATATTTTTTTAGCGATACTTGTATCGATTAAAAATACACCCAAGACGATATTTAATTATTATTCAAAAGCAACTTGTTAATGAGATATATTTGCAATGACTAACGTTCTAATCACGTAATAACATATATTTTAGTATTTCACTTTTGTGAAAGATATACTAATATTCTGACAAATCTTAAGTCATAATTAAAAAAAATATATATTGTGTGATACTGTCTTGGGATATATTTTATTGTGTATATGAATCGTATCGGCAGACTCTTGCTAATAAACACTCGTAATTTTTACTATTTAATTAACTTAATGCGCTTTGTTAGTAGTTTTAGAGGACTAATTCGCTTTAGAAATTGTATTACAATGTATTACAAATACATTGGTTATACAGTTCTAATGAAAAAAAGCGGGAAAAATTCAATCATCTATTTTTTTGTTTAATTTTGATCTCTTCAAACTTTATTAACACGGACAAAAGAATCTGAAACTGACAAATTTACAAGGATTCACAAGAAAACTCGCGTAACTGCGAATAACTGGTATTCATCATCCAGGCGTAAACGTTCCCAACCGTTTATAAATGAAAATTGCGAAAGACTACGTAGAAATAAACAATTCTAGCCTATCTGGTCTTATTTTGAAACCAGGTAAGGGTTTCTTTTTGTTTTATTTTGAAGGATCCTTAGCCGCTTACCTTCCCATAATCCCCCCCCCTCCCGACTCATTTACAGCACATTAAACAAAGTCGGCGTCTGCATCACGGTATCCATATGGAATTGGAGTAAGTAAATGATTCAGGAGAGATGAGTCGCAGCGACAACAAACATAATTGTGTTGGAGCGCCGCCGCCGCCGCCACCACCGCTCCCGCGCTGCGGATCATTTGCCCGCCTCAGCTTTTCGGAGCAGAACCCCCTGTTTGGAAAACGGCCGCCTTTCTCTCCAATATCGTGCTAATGCATTTAATTTAATGTTCGAAGGCGCCGTAATTGGTATAATATTGCTCCATAATACTTTGAAGGAAACCTTAGCATTAAGCACTAAATTGAAATTTCGAAGCAAACGGTGAAAACGACTGTGAGGGCAAAGAAACCCCATTAAATGTAATTTGTTCTGCATGACTGTGGGGGTAATGGTTACCGAGACACTCCTTTATTAAGTCGAATAGGTAGCGAGGTAGCTTTGGATTCGCGCGCACACACAAAGACGCGCGTGAAGGGAGGGCTGTCGGCGCCGTTCGTGGAGGGATTCAGAAAGGTGTGAGCGGTGGAGCGCTGTTAAACCGCCACCGCCACAGGCCTTTGGAACGCACACACCTACACAAAAAAACCCAAAAAAATCCCTTCCTGGAAAAGAGGACACTCTAAGAACTGAAGGTTGGGGGAAAAGTGACAGTTTTGCAAGTGAATCTTTAAATTAAAAAATAAAGTATGGCCTCCAGACACCGTCTACCCCAGAGGTCAGCGACCTTTAAGAGTAAAAGAGCCATTTGGGCTCGTTTTCTACTGATTAAAACCTAGAAAGAGCCGCATTGACTTACGTTAGCCTTTAAGAAATTTGAATTTGCATTTATAACTTTCTTTTTGTTTTTATTTTTAAATAAATGTGAATAATGTCTATTTTTGGCACAAACAAAAGCAAATATATATATCTATATATATATATAGATATATATATCTATATATATATATAAAGAAACTAGCATCTTTCAAAAATATATATATTTTTTTAAGTTTTTAACTTTAGTAGCAAAAAAGCTAGCTGGTTGCTTAATTACTAGCTGAACTTCAAATTAGCATAACATTTCTCTGTAAATTAAATCAGCCAAAAATTATTTTAGCATTTTGCTGAAATAAAAACTAAACTCAAAATTAGCCTAAAACCCCCAGTAGATAACAAATTAGCTAAAAATGTTAGCATATTGCTAAAATATTAGCTAAACTCCAAATTAGCATAAAAAACTAATTTGAGGCCACATTTGCCAAAAAAAAAAGCTAGCTTGTTGCTTTTACTAGCTGAATTTCAAAATAGCCTAAAATTACTTAAAAAACTAACTTAGTCTAAAACATTAGCATGTTGCTAAAATAGAAGCTAAATTCTAAATGACCCAAAAACAAAATTCAGCAGATAACAAATTAGCTGAAAACATTAGCATTTTACTAAATTATGAGCTAAACTCCAAATTAGCATAAAAACTATATAGAGACTAAATCTGCCAAAACAAAAAAGCTAGCTTGTTGCTACTAGCTGAACTCCAAAATAGCCTAAAATTACTCAGTAAACTAACTTAGTCTAAAACGTTAGCATATTGCTAATATAGAAGCTAAATTCTAAGTTATATATAAAAAAAATTCAGTAGGTAACACATTAGCTGAAAACATTAGCATTTTACTAAAATATTAGTTAAACTCAAAATTAGCATAAAATATCTCAGAAAACGTAGCCAAAAACGTTAGCATGTTGCTAAAATAGAAGCTAAAATTCTAAATTAGCCTAAAAACTCCAGTAGGTAACACATTAGCCAAAAACATTAGTATGTTGTTAAAATAATAGTTGATCTCCAATATTTTTTCAAATTTAATATTTTATTTTTCTTCATCCAGAGAGCAAGAATGGAGAGATGAAAGAGCCACATGTGGATCTGGATCCACAGCTTGTTGACATCTGGTCTACCCCTGTTGACCCGCCCTCATTGACTCAATAGCTTCCACATGCCCCTCCCCCACTCTCCCCCTTTGCCCTCTGCCACCCTGGTTAAAGCTACATGTGACAAATTCATTAAAAAAAAAAACCATCCCCCTTTTTTTTTAAATGGTGGCTTTAATATCATTTGATCTCCATAGCAACCATTTTATTTTTTGGTCACCTGGCTATAACAAACAAGTTTATGTCGTTTTTAGAAGAATCGACAAAAGTAATTTTTAAAATTTCCTTAGCAACAGATGTTTTTTCGCTAGCTATGCCCACGTTGCCATTATAGTCATATCATAGCATATCTGTAAATCTTTTTGATCAGCTAAAGCCAGAAATTCATGTTTTACATTTACCACAATATTCCGCTTAAAGGTGTGAAAGTAACAGAGGATTTAAAATTTACAAACTTTATGTGTAACATTTTTTTTCCCAAATATGCCTGTAGAGTTAGGAGGTAGACTTTATCACACGTGTCAAAGTCGAGGCCAATAATTATATTTTCATGGAGAGTAAAACGTTGAAAGTTATTTAATGTTTAAGTTGATTTATTCTAGATTAATACCCCTGCCTCTGTATTATTCATAACTATGCTGCGGAATAAAGTTTTTAAAATTTTTGGCTAAGATTTTTTTTTTTTTTGGCTATTTTGGAGTTAAGCTAATATTTCAGCTAAATGTTAGCTTTTTTGACAAAAGTTTTTTTTTTTTAGTTTTTGGGTTAATTTGGAATTTAGCCAATATTTTAGCTGGCTATCAGCTTCAGCGCTTTTAGCTATCAATTTCAGCATCTTCAGTAGCCAGATTTCAGATAACAGCCTTCACACTAGCATTGTGGCAGGTAATGCTCCAGTTCAAAATTAAATTAAATTAAATTAAATTAAATTAAATTAAATTAAATTAAATTAAATTAAATTAAATTAAATTAAATTAAATTAAATTAAATTAAATTTCTGGTTCAAAATTAAGTTAAAATGTTACAGTTTTTTAAATAAATGTTTATCCTGTCCGGCCTTCAACCTCAGGTGTGTTTTGGATTTCGGCCCGTTGTGCGGTTGAGTTTGACACCCCTGATGCAGGTAGATTGAAATTAAAAAAATGGAAGTTTAAATCTGAACAAGGTGCTAAAATAGATTTTTTCAAATTCAAGATGGCGGCCTGTAACTGAGGTCAAAGATCAACAAACTTCAGTTGTGCTTGTAGACTTGTGGTGGTGTCCTGTGTGTAAAATTTTGTAAAGATCACTTTTTTCAAAAGCTTTATTGTATGGAATCGTAAACATAACAAAATTTCACACTTTAGAACAAAATGGCCGCCAATCCGTGGGTCCCCTGGCCATCCCATAATACCTTTAAAGCCCAGCACGTGTGCTTAGGTTTTATTAGTAGATTTTATAATTTGGTTGAGCCCAGTAGCAGATTTTAGTCCCATAATTTTATTTTTATTTTAACATATATTTATGTATAACATACAGTATATTAATTTATGCCTGGTCCTGGGTTTGTCCAATTTTAGCTATTTCTTTACTAAAAATTTTTCAGAAAATAATTTCAACCATAACGAGTCACAATAAAAACCTAAAAAAAAAAGGACGGAAAAAAATGAAAACAAGGCAGCTCTGAGTCTGGGAGGAAAACAGGAGGCAGGAGGAGGTGAAGAGGCAGGAGAGGAGCGAGGAGGAAGACGAGGGCGTCCCTGCGGAGAGGCGCCGATCAAACGCCGACTCTAAGTCAAACTCCGCCGAGAGATCTTAAACCTCCTTTGTAATTGGAATTTTAAAAGTTAATACAAAGACGCTGCTTCAGTAAGATGTCTTCAGCTGATAGAACAGAGAAGGAAAGAAAAAAAAAAAGAACATGGAGGATTTTTTTTTTTTCCCGCTCTTTTTGTCTTACTGGTGATGTTTGATGAAACCGCTTTGATTCAAGCGGGAAAAATTAAGAAATGTCTTCTTTGGTGTAAAAATTGGTTAACAAAAGCACAAAATGATAGAAAAAAAAAAGAAAATAACTGAATAATATGAATAATGTTAAAGGATGTTTATTTAACAGGTGTTTATACAGCAGTAGAGGCTTGTATGGAAGCAGAAGAGGGCAAAAATGGTTTTAAGAAGATTAAAAGTTTTGTCTGTGTGATACTTAAGATTCGTGAAGTGAAAATAGCAGAAATAAATCACAATGCAAAAACATTTTACAAATAAAAAAAATAACTAAAAAAAAGTAAAAACAAAGAAAAAAAAACATTTTAAAAATCCAATAACCAAAATGTACTGTATTTTCCATACTTATTTTATTTTTAAAAAAGACATTTTGCCTAATTATTATCTAATAATTATCCTGCAACTAAGGTTAGGTATTAATGTGATTAGGCTAACTTGATTAGCTTGTAGCTGTGTCGGCTGAGGTTTTTTGTTTACATATTACTAACAAGGCTGAATGCTAGCATACTAGCAGTAACGTTTGTTTTAGCGATATCAGTCTATTTCTTATGTGCTGCAAACAAAGTTATACTATCGTGAAAAAGCTAACGCGGCTAAAATTGCTAACGTGTTGCGTTTGGCAAAGTTTAAATAAAATTGTTAATCTTTTTTAATTATTTTATATCTTTGTATTTTATTCTTAGCTATTTGAGTACTAACATATTGGATATTCCATCCTTTTATACCTAATTTTACTATTTTGATAGTAAAATAAATGGAAAACACAATAAAGCTAAGTAAAATAGCTAGTAAAAGGCTAATTTAAGTGTGTTTTTTTGTTAGCATAATGAAAGCTTATTTAAAGTGAACATTTCCAACTGCTAAAAAGATTTTCCCAAAAAACAAATTGCATACCAACTAAAATTGACAAAAAAAAAATGTAATAATATTTAGAGCATCTTTAATTATTTTGACTTTTTTTTCCTCCCGTAAAAAGTCTTTTTTTTTTCTTTAATGAGCTGGAATAAAAACGTTTTAAAGTGAGGATCAGCTATTACCAAGTAAAATAATTCCTGATATTTATGTATAATAAATTTGGCAAATTTGGAATGTTTTTTTTGGTCAAAGTTTTAATATCAGAATCACTGAGAAAGTAAAGGATATATACATGGAATTTGGTTCCAGTGACTCAAAAAGTCAACAATATAGTAAATAAATAACAATAACAAATATTTTATTTAAATATATATAAACACACATACATCTGAAGAAAAGGATAAAGATATCTACAACAGATTTTCTAAATATTCTATATATTGATATTTTATTTGTTGGCAATTTAGGACGCCATGAAATATTTTCTGCCTTTGTAGCTAAATCTAAGTTGTATTTCTCTCATTTGAAGGTCAATTCAATAGGATAACTAAACTCCGATTAGCTTACTCTGTTAGCATGATTTATGCTTGTTTAGAGTGTAAATGTCAAATAATAAAGAGATTTACAAAAGAAGAAGCCATTTTATCTCAGTGAAATGTTATCTGTTTAGCAATTGTTTTATATAATGAGTCAAATAATTTATACAACTTACAGCATCTTATTATTTAATTTTGACAGCATTTGCCTTCCATACAAATTGTAGTTTTGTGTTTTTATCTGCTGGCATAACTAATATAGGTTTTTAAAATGCAGAAGTTTACTTACTTCTTTCATTTGAATTAATTTCAGAGTAAAATGTACTTTTTAAAAGAAGAAATCAAAGACTAAACTTTATTTATACTCATAAGGTCGAGGCGGAGCGGGAAACAAAAGCTGAAATTCAAAAGCTGAGTGTCAGGAACATGTTGAGGGTAAACTGAGGAGGACAGCGAGCATCAGTGGGAGCTTCAGAGTTTCTGAGGAACAGATGGGAGACGCTCGCCAGGGGAAGATGAATTCCGGTCAGAAAGAAGGTGACAGCAGAGCGTGACCGCCAGCATGTCCGCCACATACTCGTCCCCCCCGACCCCTGACACTCTACTTTCAGTTTCATTTCCTTTCCGGATTTATGTCAATTTATGTTTCGATAAGGTGTTTAGTTTGAGTTTTCTTTTTGGCCAAAAATTGTTTTAAATAAAAAAAAAAAAAGGCGAAATAAAACACAACTACATACAACCAAAGAAGCAATTAAATGAGGAATATTTGGCTCCAGGAATCTGCAATATATACACAAACCTTTAAAATATGTGGCCAGCTTCCCTTTTTTTTTTTTTTTTTGTTGACTTGTGATGAAGTTGGCACGCTTCCACGTTCCTGAAAGTCATATCTGCATTTGCTGTGTTTCATTTTGCTGATGGGCTTGTTTCGCCGCTCCTGGATAAGAAGAAAATCCACTAAATCCCCATGAAGGCATCGGTTGCTCTCCTTCAAACTCGAGGTTAAACTTCTCCTCTGTGTCAGGATATCAGGTTTATTTTAACTGATTCGTATCGGTTTTTTTGTCTGGAGAACATCTAGTTATTTAGCATTAGGCGAAAATGCAGATGGACTAGAAAACATACATCAGTTACACTTTTTACATGGTTATTCAACAGAGGTACCTCTAAAAAACAAGTATTACTCTAAATTTAACCTATTTAAGACCGGAATGAAAAATACATTTTAACCAAAGCATGTTTAAACAATAAACATGTTTATTTTATCCAAATAATTACAATAGATGTAGCAAAATGCAAAAAAAAGTTTGAAAATGTATAAAAATTGAAAATTATATATATATATGTATATATATATATATTAAAAGGCTATGCTATTAAGCTACTAAATTACACTTCTTTCTGTGTTTTACTAAAGTATGTTGGCATAAAAAATATTTTACAATTCTTGGAAATTACAAATTTAGCTAAAGCTAATGGCTAAAAATGCATAAAGATGCTAAATGTGACTATTAGGCTACTGAAATTACACTTTTTAAAAAATGATGAAAGTGTGTTTATATATTAATAATGTAAATTCTAATAAATAGTAAATAAAAAGCTAAAGCTAAGGGCTAAAAAACATATTTAAAGACGCCAATCGTAGAATGCTAACAGGCAAACGAACCCATTAAAGCTACTATACTTACACTTTTTTTTTAATCAAAATATGTTTTAAAGATAAAAATGTTTGATTCACTCATATAGTAAAAAATGCTGAAGCTAAGAGCTAAAAAAAAAAATAGGCTAAGTTACTAAAATGACTTAAATTTCAAATCACGCATGAACATTTTATATATTTTTTCTCAAATAAAAATGATAATTATATATATATATAAACTGTTGGGCTACAAAATCCAGCATTTTTGTCATTAAAAATTTTTTTGAACAATAACATTTAAAGGTCAAAGAAATTATGAAAACTAGATGTAGTTAAATCTTATCAAAATGGCTTAAAATTATGCTAAATCTGGAATGCTATCATTAAGTGAGAGTGGTGTAGGCTAAAAAACTAGCGAAACGTAGATTTTACAGTATATGTCATTTTACAAAATAGGATAGACTGTCTTAAAGATTAAACAAAAGTGACCACAAAAACACACACACAAAAAACTTAGATCATCAGTGTGTTTTTTTTTTTTTTTATCCAGCTAAACAGTAAAATAAAAATTATCTTTGCTTGTAAACTGTTTATTTTGGGGATCTTATGGTTGTGTTTGGCCAATTAAAAAAAAAAATCTGTTAAATTAAATGCTAAATAGGCTAAAGAACCAGCAAAATCAAGAATGATTGACAGAATTAAAGCAAAGAGCATCTAGTAAACATGCTAAACATGTATAATTGCTAATTTCAGATAAGCTAGTTTTACTAAACTTATTTTTCAAGATTAAATAAAAAAACTATAAAACCATCAAAGTAAAGTAAATAGAAAAATCTAAGACATATTTAACTAGCTTTCGGTAAAAAAAAAAAAAGATACATATTTTTATTTTTATATTTATATTTTTAACTTTATCTTAAGAATGATTCGGTAGTAAAATGTGAAGCGCCAAACATGCTAATTTTTGATTAGCTTGTCAAATAAAAAGAAAAGTTTTAGATACAACATTGTAAAGGCACAAAAGAAAGTAAAAATAAATAACTTTACTAGATTAACCCGTTGAAAGTTAAAAATAAAAAATGACTGAGATGATTAAACAGAAGTATAGAGCTAAACTAGCCTAACATAAATATAGCCAATTTCTGATTAGCTAGTTTACCGAAGAGATTTTACCTACAGTCTGGTAAAAAGTATGAAAATTTTAAAATAAATGTATATATATCTCGACATTGTACAGCACATTTCACAAAATTAGCTAGTTTAAGGTTAAAGTGTATAATTGAAAATCTTTATTTTTAGCTAATGTCAAAGAGCTAAACATGCTATACATTTTATTTAGCTAATTTCGAATTAACCAGTCAAAAAAACTCAACCAATTTCAAGATAATCTGTATAATTTTACAGAATGTGTATATTTTTAGTATTTTCAGAATTAGCATAAAAGTGGAAAAGCTAAACCATGATAATGTCATGACCATTTTTATTTTTAGACAATAAAAGACAATAAAAATGGTCTTTTCCTATCAGCTGTTTATTTTGTTTGTTGTAGCGACGGCATGTCTGTGTTTGATACAAAACAAACGCTTCTTTAATACACATTTATGTCATGTGGAAACATCGGGAATGAAACGAAAGCGAATAAACAGGCTGGCAGATGTGAAATGGGAGCAGCTTTCAGAGAGCTGTTCCCCCCATCAAAGAGCCAACATGCCTTCAGTCACTTTGTGTCCCACAGTCTGACACAAGAGGACACGAAAAGCCTCGCAGTGCTGCGCTTCACGTGTGAATACCCAGCATGCATTAGGTGGCTGTGGGTAGGTGAGCCTGGAGCTAAATCGTGGTTCCAAGCTCGATTGTGTAGGAGGAACGTCTTTACCCGGCACCCAAGGGCCCACATAACCTCAGCTGAGGCTTTTAATACACAAACACAAACCCAGTCCTGCAGCGACGCACACACTCACGCACAACACTTCCCTCAGTGTTTAATCCTCCAGTCCTATTTATTCAAATTGTGTCCGTTGCAGTCTTTTTGATCGTCTTTCACGCACAGAAATACACAAAATAATGTTTGACACACAAAACTCCACGACTGCAGTGCGAACGCCGCTTCATAGACGAGGCGAAACGACCAGGAAGATGCACACAAAACATCAGCACACTACCCACTCAGATTAACAGGAAGACGGTTCCTATAAGGCGACACCCCTCACACCAAAACGCGCACACGTATGAACACCGCAAACCCCCCCCCCGGAGACTTTGTCAAACGGACTGAGATCCAAGCTAGCAGATGCTGCGGCGCAGCAACACATGCGGCGACGGCTATCGGTTTGTAGCATCGCGCTCGCCGCGCGTGCTCCCTATGTGTCACGTTGCCGAGCAAACACGCAATTACCCAGCAACACACACCACCCACGTAGAAGGGAGATGCTTGAGGAGCTCGGGGGAGGAGCAAATCTTGTGAAGGGGGTGTGGCCTGACTTATTAATATACTGCTTCCTTATCGGTTTTAAATAAAGTTTTGCCACTTTGAATGGTCCCCATGAGCAATATTAATGAAAGGACATTTTTTATGACTAAGTAGTCATGGATCTGCAAGATAGGTTAGAAAGATTAAGAATATTAATTTTTTTGTAACATAATACAAACGTGAGAATAATAATCAAGATAATGCTACAAAACAAAATCCTGCATGATCCACTGAAGCAAGAAGTGTTAAAATCACATGTTTTTAAATGTTTTTTGTAATTAAGTTGAACAAAACAGCATATAATATCAAAATAATACATTTTTTAATGTATCTTTTGAAGATTATTTGAAGTATGCATCAACTAAATACATCACAAATAGCCTTAAAAGGGCTATTTCAGTACGAGATGTAGTAGCATGTTGTATTAAATGAATCAAGTCCAAGTCCGAATCAAGTCCGGCTATAAGAATTGGACTGTATTGTATAGTGACATTGAGGTATACATATTAAACTGTACCATATCCTCACATTGAAGTATAAGAATTTGACTGTTTCGTTCTCACATTAAGGTAAAAGAATTGGGCTGTTTCACATTTTAACATTGAGGTATGAGAAGTAGACTGTTTTGTTTTCTCACACTAAAATATAAGAATCGGATTGTTTCGTATTCTCACAATGAGGTATAAGAATTGGGCTATTTTGTATTTCACATTGAGGTATGATAATTAGACTGTTTCATATCCTCACATTGAGGTATAAGAATTGGGCTCTTTCACATTTTAACATTGAGGTATAAGAATTGTACTGTTTTGTATTTTCACATTGAGGTATAAAAATCGGGCTGTTTTTTATTCTTACATTAAGGTATAAGGTTTGGACTGTACCACATCCCCACATTGAGGTATTAGAATCAGACTGTACTGTATTCCCACATTGAGGTATACAAATTTCACTGTATCACATCCCAACGTTGAGATATAAGAATTTGACTGTATTGTATTCTCACATTGAGGTATAAAAATCTGACTGTATCATATCCTCATATTGAGGTATAAGAATCTTAATGTGTCATATCGTCACATTGAGGTATTAGAATCCGAATTTATCGCATCCTCACATTGAGGTATAAGAATCTGACTGTGTCATATCCTCACATTGAGGTATAATAATCATAATGTGTCATATCGTCACATTGAGGTATAAGAATCAGACTGGATTGCATCCTCACATTGAGGTATACGAATCCGAATTTATCGCATCCTCACATTGAGGTATAAGAATCTGACTGTATCATATCCTCACATTGAGGTATAAGAATCAGAATGTGTCATATCGTCACATTGAGGTATAAGAATCAGACTGGATTGCATCCTCACATTGAGGTATACAAATCCGAATTTATCGCATCCTCACATTGAGGTATAAGAATCTGACTGTATCATATCCTCACATTGAGGTATAAGAATCAGAATGTGTCATATCGTCACATTGAGGTATAAGAATCCGACTGTATCGCATCCTCACATTGAGGTATAAGAATCAAACTCTTTTATATAGTCACATTGAGATATAAGAAGCAGACGGTGTCATATCCTCACATTGAGGTATAAGAACCTTACTATGTGGTATCCACATGTTGAGGACTAAGAATTGGACTAAACAGTATTGCCAAAAGTTGGTTCAATCTTTTTTTTGTTGATTTGTGCACCATGTCTTGATACAGGTAAGTACTAGTAGGTATTACCAAACAGTCCCTAATGAGTCTTTTAGTCTGCTATGAATAAAGAGCTGGTACAGTATATAAAGATTTTTTCTCTGTCGCTGGTACCATGCTTACATGTAGCGTCACTTTCTTGCAGACCGTAGACCAATACTAACGTCACAAAAAGATAAAACTGACTTGTAGAGAGCGTCGACTAGATCGCAGACTCCATACAAGCTGCTGCCTCTTTGTCCCGTTCTTATGCCACCACTTGAGGATAGTTTTTTTGTCAGAACAAAGAATGGGTGAATGGAGAACACGCCGCAAGCAACCGGGAACACAAGCCGAAGCGACGTGTGCGTGGGCTAATGATCCCTCTGACTGTCCCCGTGATCTCCACACATTTAGACGTAAACGTGGGCCGTCCAAACACCTGACAGGACCGTCAATCTTGCTCTTTACAGCTCTTGTTCCGGGCCCTCGCGGCGGCGCACACGCTCGGGGCGCTTTTGGCGCGCCGCCGTCACGCTGCCACACTGAGGAGGCAGGTGTTAATTACCGACCGAGGCGGGAGCTGAAAAGGTGGACGGCTCCGAGAGGGAGGAATTGGACACCCCTCGCCATGCAGACATCAGCGCCTGGCACGCCGGCAGCAGCAGACACAACAACACACCTTTGTTCCCCAATTAGAGGCCGCACAGCTTGCGGGCCTCCTCATCTATCGCCGTGGTGACAGTGGCTCCATCCAGACAATGCAGGAGTCTGTAAGTAAATCTAAGTGGAATATAAGACTTCCCTTTTTGCAAGAGAGGAGTTAAAGTTCACGCTGATGCTTCATTTAAATAATTTCCCCATCTTTTAGGCATATTCCCTATCCCTGATTTGCCTAATTTGAAGCCACATTCTCATTATCACCTTGTCGGTAGCCACTGATTGCAGCACCAGGAAATTTGGGCGACTCTCTTTGTCTTTGTAAGGCACTTAGGGGTTTTCTTTTGGTGGGGGAACTCACATTTTTCTGGGAAATTAAGGCCACTAAATTATTTAAATATGAAATATTAAACTAAAATATTTAACCGGTCTATAAACTCGATGGGTTTTCAAATATATTGTCCCGCAGCTTTGAGATATTGCGCCCCATGTGGTCCTCAAAGGCTGTTTGGCTTTAGCGGATGATGTCGGGGTTAAGTGCCTTGCCTAAGGGTACATGCAAGGGAAGCCAGTCACCTAAACTCTGCAATAACTTATTGGTACACGGCTACTCAGCCCTCTGACCCTTCAGCTAACATTGATGCTAAAACTGTTAATGTAATTTATAAGCATTTGAATGCTAACCATTGGTACGAATGGTTCCAAAGTCTATTCTAAATGAACCAAATGCTAGCCGCTAACATATATATTCCACTTAAGAACAACATAAAATAGCTAATAGTAATAAATTTAGCAAAACATTGACTGGATTTGTTAGCATATCTATGCTAATCACTAGCATGTTGCCTTTTACAACCTGAAGGAAACATCCCACATCCAAAAAATAAAAAAAAACACTTGCTTGAGCAAATACCGAAATTAAATTATTTACAAATGCTAGCCAGGAGAAAATTGATGCTAATTGAAGCTAAAAATAAGCAATTAACAATGCTTTTTTCAAATCAAAATATAGAGACGAGATCTGTTAGCATGTTAATTTCTGCCTAAACGGAAGCATGCTAGTCAATAGCATATTGATGCTAATCAAAACAAAAAAACCAATAGCTAACAATGATTTTTTTTTATACATTGTCAGTAGAGTCATTAGCATATCCATGCTATTCGCTAGTGGGGTTGAAAGAGGAATATGCTAGTCACTAGCATGTTTTTTTTAGAATCTAAAGAAAACAGCTCACATCCATGAAAAAGAAAGGGACTTGCTAGAGCTAACGGCTTTCTCAACTTAGTTAAATTATTCACAAATGTTAGCCGCTAGAAAATTGATGCTAATTGCAAGCTAAAAATACGTAATTAACATTTATTTTAATCAAAACATAGACAAGATCCGTTAGCATATCTCTTAGTGATGTCTATAAGGAAACATACTAGTCACTAGCATATTGATGCTGATAAAAACAACAAAAACAACAGCTAACGTTTTTTTTTTAAACCAAATCTTATGAGTAGAGTCATTAGCATATCTACGCTAATCCCTAGTGGGTTCTAAAGTGGGATATGTTAGTCACTAGCATGGTTCCATTTAGAGCCTATATGAAACATTCCACTGAAAAAAACCCACTTTCTAGAGCTAATGGCTTTTTAGCCATTGCTAAATTATTTACAAATGCTAGCCACTAGGAAATGAAAGCTAATTACAAGAACAAAATTCGTAAACAAAGTTGTTTATGTTAACAAAACACAAACATGAGATCTGTTAGCACATCTATGATAATTTCTAGTGATGTCTAAAAGGAAACGAGCTAGTTTCTAGCATATTGATGCTAATTAAAAAAAGAAGTGATATTATTTTTACTAAATATTTTCAAGAGAGAAGTTCGCACACCCATGCTAATTGCGAGTGGGGTTTAAAGGGAATGCGCTAGTTGCAAACATGTTTCCTTGCAAATGTAAAAAAAAAAACACAGTCCAACATTACTAGATGTTAGCCGCATTAGCGTATTAACAATAATCCCAACTTTTTTTTAAACATGTAAAGAAACAGACTTTTACCGTGAAAACAAACGTTACCGTGATTATGCTAACTTCTAACTTTGTTAGTAAAACTTAAAAACAACAGTCTGACACTCCTAGATGCTAGCCGCGTTAGTGTATTAAATCCCAAATTTAAAAAAAAAATGAAAAAAAAACAGACTTTTAACGTAAAAACAAATGTTACTGTAACTATGCTAACTTGTAACTTTTTTAGTAACACGTAAAAAAGAACTGTCTGACACTGCTAGATGCTAGCCACGTTAGCATATTAACAAAAATCCCAACATTTTTTTTAAAAATGCAAAGAAACAGACTTTTACCATGAAAACAAAAATTACCATAACTATGCTAACTTCTAAATTTGTTAATAACCCGTAAAAACAAAACAGTCTGACATTGCTAGATGCTAGCTGCGTTAGCGTATTAACAAAAATCCCTACTTTTTTTAAAATATGTACGTTAACAGAATTATATAATTGTTCCCTTGACTACACTAACTTCTAACTTTTTTAGTAGCACATAAGAACAACAGTCTGACACTGCTAGATGCTAACCGCGTTAGCGCATTTACAAAAATCCCAATTTCTTTTTAAAAAAATGCAAAAAAAAGACTTTTACCGTGAAAACAAACATATTTTAACTTCTAACTTTGTTAGAAACCCATAAAACAAAACAGTCTGACACTGCTAGATGCTAGCCGCGTTAGCGTATTAACAAAAATCCCAATCTTTTTTTAAAAAATACAAAGAAATAGACTTTCACCGTGAAAACATACTATACTAACTTCTAACTGTTAGTAACACGTCAAAAAAATAATAATCTGACACTGCTACACATTAGCCACGTTAGCATATTTACAATAACACTCAACCAAACGTTTAGAGCGCCATCTCAAAATCTCTACATCATTCAACACAACCAGACTATAAACATATTTAAGGCACTCGGGCGGTTTTAATGAAGATTAGTCTTTTAACTGTGCCTTAAAGTGTCGAAAACGTGTCACATTGTGCTAAGTCACACGGCTCGTATGGGCCTGAACACATGGCATGGTTCTACCTATCCTACAGAGACTCCTCGTCAGTGTTTCGCTGTAGTTTATTGAGTCTGTGGATTCAGCGCAGATGCTGCTTTACCCACGACAGTTATCTGTTTGCAGAAACGCTGGAGTTAAAAGCAAACAATAAATTTATCCGAGAGAATGCGAATATTCCTGCCAACATTTAAACCCATCAATGGAAAACCGGTCTTGACAGCAAGAGAGACGGTTGCTCAGGGATTCTCCTACACGTGGGTGGTCCACGGTTCACTGAGGTCTTTCATCTCCTCGCAATAAAAGACAAAAATCTACAGATAGATGATGGATCCACTTCTGTTCCAAATTGTTGGCAGTTCAGGCTCAACAAGACCAGAAGCAGGCGACAATGACCGTCCTGCTTCTGAGACGGGTGTCGCCCCAGCCCGTCAGCGTCCTCTCGGACCCACGCCGGAAATTTATCGTGGCGTCCCATATGGGACGCATAAGCGCTGCCTTTTTATAGTTTGTCTGGGAGTGTGCGGATTTCAAAGTAAGAGCCCCAGTGCGTTTGGAGGTATGCGGAGCTGGCGACAGTTGTTCACATCACAAGGTCTGTGTCTATCTGGGTTTCATTTTCGTTGAGTGGGGTATTTGGAGAAGTTTGGTTGCAGAACGGGGAGGGGGGCACAGGTTTGAGGCAGATGGGCTCTGTATCAGCTATGACAGTCGAGCAGACGGCCTCCACTTCCTCTCCACATTTCTGGAGCCCGGCACGCGCGCACGCGCAACCGCGCGCGCACACCCTTCCTCCCTCTGATCAGGTAAATCTGTGCGCCGCCGCGGAAAGTTCTGGGGGATGGATTCCGCCCGAGGCTGTGAGTTTTTGTGACTCGGCCCCATCTGTCAGAGATCCTCGACGGCCTCGGCTGCCAGGAGGCGCCGCGCCTCCTCCTCCTCTTCCTCTCCATCCTCGCGGAGAGAAAGAGCTGGAGTGGCAGAAACGCGGAGTGGAGGCTCAGCGGGAGGCTCGCCGAGTGTACGCCGACTAATTAAGTGAAGGCTGCGCCGACTTGTTTGCTGAGCGATGTTTACCTGTACGGCGCGGCGCGGCAGAGGTTTCAGCAAATATTTGAACACAGACGGATAGAAACAACTGAAACAGCTAAATGTACGCTCTTTCAAGGGTCTAACAAGCAAAAAATTATGCAATGACATGCTAAGTATGATATTTAAAAATGTTGTTTGCCAACTTTTTATTAACATATTTGTTTGACCCAAAAAGTAAAACCTTAAAGACTACAACACCCCCCATCCCAGCAAAAATTTTAATTTTAATTTTTCATTAGTCCTGCCAGTATTCCACTCTTAATTAAAAAAGCAGTTTATGTTTAGGAACAATAAGGTACACTTTTTATAAAAAAAAAAATTATATTCTTATTTTAAATGTTAGCTGAGCTCAGAATTTAATACTTTTCTTCATCACTTTAAAGGGGGTAAGAAAGCAAAAATTTTGAATTTTATGCTGGTAAAAAAAATTGTATTTTCGCTTGGAGAGAAAGATTCAAATACATTTTGAACAGTTAAGAAAGTTGTTCTTCAACACTTTACTTCAGTTTTTGTTTTACTTGAATGGAACAGAAGAACAAGTAAACTGAGCAAAAAAAAAGTAAACCAAAAAAATTACAAAAAAATGTGGCAAACACATTAGTTTAAGATCTTCTTGTTTTAAGGCTTGAACAGAAACTAAATTAAAGGTTTAATTTTCTTTCTACTGCCTATCGAGCAAAGTATTTTGCTATTTTGGTGTTTAGATACAAATTAATTTACAAAAAAATTGTTTAAATCTTTCTTATATGCTTATACAAGACTGTCAACGACGCAGTCAAAAGCAAAAAAATCAAAAAAATTTGTGACAAAAATCCGACTTCGACCTTAAATCTTTTTTTTTTTTAGTCCCGAGGAAAGGTCTTTATTTTGGGAACAAAAATACTTTCTTAAAAGCTTTACTGAGCAAAGAGGACATGGATATTTCGAGTGAAGATTTTACTTTTTATCATAAAGCCATAACAAGAAAAAAAGATGAGAGAACTAAATCAAAATGTTTATTCCTTTTTTCTTTTGAGGGTCAAAAAATGTTGCACTTTTTGCAATTTGATCCTAAGATAAGAACAATTTAAATGTTGTTTGCCAATCCTTTCATGCATTTGTTTGATTGGGATGAAAAACCTTAAAGGTTAATAAAAAACAAAAAAACCGACATTGTTTTCAAATAATTGCAGGCCCTTTTTTTTCCTAAATTCGTACTTAGAAAGTCTTGAATATTATGTGAAAAGAAGGAAATTGTACGATGAAGCCTCAACATGAACACAAGATGAAAAAAAAACTAAAGAAGATAATGCTTTGTTTACAAACTTGTTTTGTGTTAATTTTTATTGTAGACTGGGATCAAGGCCTTGAAGGATACAAACAAAAATAAGTAAAAAGAAAATAACTCAAGTATTTTAAGAAAAACCACACAACTCCAGAAGGGCAAAAAAAATAGTTACTGGTTGAATTGAAGTAAGTCAAAAACAGTTTTATGTACTAGTCGTGACAATAATCAACATGATGTTCCAATTTCATTAGAAGACAGGCAACTACTATGCAAAGTCCATAGCAACCATAGACTTTTTTTAATAATTGATACTGACAAATATATGGACCAAGTTTCAGGCTTCCAGCTTGAACTAAAATTTAAATTTTCCTTAGCAACCAATGATTACAATTCCCAGATTCCCATTTTTACACCTGATAACCTTAAATTAGCAGTTTTAGATACATTTTTGAATTTATTCTATATATATGCATATATAAATACAAAATTTGCTAAAATGTTGCCAAATTTTTATTGTCATGATATTTTAGGATCAGCCCTGTGGAACCTTTTGCACATTTTATTGCATTGTGATGGACTTTGGGGAAAATTTGAACATTTTTGTGAAAAAGAAATTAAATAAAATAAAAACTGTAATTCAAATAAATGTAACTTGACTTTTTGACTGCATTATGATGTCTTGGACTATAATGAACTAAAAAAAATTCTTTATATTTAATCATTACATGTCTTTTTTTTAGTTTCCTAGCGTTTTGATCTCTGAAATAACTTTAAGGACTTTACCAGCATGGAAATCCTGGATGTATGGGAACAGGGTATCAGCTCTAATGTTGTTTTTGTCTTGTTAATTTCCTTAAGCTTACTCTATAAACTCTGAAAACCTGTTTTCCAGTTTGTGGCATGTCAAGGCCCTGAAGCAGCACGTCCAGGCTTAACTGCGCTGGGGAAGAAATGCCTCGTTCATTCTCTTTGGTTTGGTTTCTCTCAATGCTATTTCCTGTTGGAAGAAGCATCCACTGCACTGCCAGATCAACAAGCATGAATCATCTCAATATAGGCCTTTTTTTTTTTTTTTCTACAACCCACTGTTCAGCTGATGTTTTCCTCCAGGAAAAGATCAAATGCACACAGCAGAGAGAGGAACAAAAATTCCACAAATGTTGAGAAAACAAGGAGCCAGTGGTGACAAGGTGGAAGGTTAAAGGGAGCGAGGGAAAAGTATGGCAGAGACGAGGTAAATTAAGGACCACCTTAAGAAAAGAGCAAGGACTGTATATAGAGAACTGGACTGTGTGACCCCTTCCCCATGGTGATCCAAACAGGAAGTACCAACCAGCTCCAAGACGTTCTTGCTGATTTTATCATTGTATATTTTTCTGTAGTTCAAGTTGTAAACTGACCAATCAGAGGCTTCGATAAAAGTAGGTGGAGCCTGCTTGGCCCCCACGTCCAATGTTTGTTTGATGGATTTCATGTAGTTTGCTTTCAAGTGGTATGGGTGTGGTCTTACACAACAAGCTATCTCCTAATTAGTGAGAGTGGTTGCCAAGGAAACGTTGACTTAACCCAACTTGAACCAATCACTGCCTACCGACGACATCTGGCTCCAACATGAAGGCATCCATATTGTAAAACAATTCCTCATGCAGTAGTTTTCTATAGGGACGTCAAAAACTTCTTGGATTTAAGGCTAGACATGTGTTCGATAAAAACAAAAACAAAAAGAGAAGAAACAAGGAAGTTTGTTCAGCACAATACCAAAAACTTTTCTGAAGATGTGTTTAAAATTTATCGGCAAGAAAAATGGCTCAAACGGACTTTGACCAATCACTGCTTACTAGTAACTTCTGGTTCCAACACGTCGGTGTCCATATTGTGAAAAAATAGCGACTCAATTTATTTCATTTGGTTGCAGCCAGAAGTAGACAATTTTCTATTGATGTCACATTCACATAGTCCAGTTCTCCTTTACAGTCAATGGTAGAAAGTAAAAACTGTTTTTACTTTGGCGCGGAAACTTAAAGTACAAACCTTTTTGAATACAAACTGAGCGTTTGGACAAAACAAATCAAATTTATAATAAAATGTTTTTTATAGCATGACACTAAAAACCCTTTCTAAACTGCGTTCATACAGTTTATTGGCAAGAGTGGTTGCTATAGAATGATGACTCAAGCCAACTTGGACCGATGGCTATTACTGATGTTGTCTGGTTTTAATACGTTAGCGTCAGTATTAGAAGGAAAAAAAAAAAAAAACTCGACAGAATTGACTGAATTTGGTTTGAATTGGAAGGAAGCTATTTTTTTCTGGTGGACGTCACTTTAAAGTGGAGCGACTGATATTACATTTGCATGGAGACTTCAAATGTGATATTTTGTCACATTTGAGGTTTAGCGTTTCTAAGTCAGAGACAAAAAATTAAATTAAAAAACAAATGGGTTAGCCTAACACCAATGCTAGCCGAGCATTCACACAGTTTATGGGCGAGAGTGGTTGACATAGAAATGGTGACCGAGATCGATTTGAACCAATCATTACTGTCGACGTCTGGCTCCAACATGGTGGCATCCATATTGAGAAAACTCTTTTCGGATACGAGGCTAATCAAAAAACAAACAAAAAAATGTGTTTAGCCGAATATCAAAAGCCTTTCCGAAGCTGCATTCATACCAAACCCGATTTATTGGTTAAAATACTTGTCATACTACAATAACACAAATCTCTGCACTGAAATGTTACGTACAAAGCTATTCACATTTGGTGTTGTAAAAAACTTTAAAAGTGGTAGCCATAGAAACAATGGCACAAATCTCTGCACAGAAACTTTATGTACAAAACAGTTCAGAAGTGAGAGTAAGAAAATGATATAAAAGATGATTTTTTTTATGTATGCCACCACAAGCCCTTCCTAAGCTAGGTTCATACCAAACACGATTTATTGGTGAAAGTGGTTGCCATAGCAACTCGAACCCAAACCTTTGCAAAACAATTAAAATTTTAAGCAAAAACTTCTACTTTCCATGTTACCTCACACAATGCTATCTGGTGGTTCGGTGCTAGCAAGTTTTGGCAATAATGTTCATGTAACGAGGCTCAATATTAGGGTTGAAAATATCTAAACTGCTGTTTACAATTTGCAACAGTAGCTCCTCCCACTTGAGGCGGTAGTGTCATGTTTACGGACACACTTTGGACAAACACTGAGCAGCCAATCAATTAAAATTGTGATTTCAGTGTTAGAATTTAGGCAATTAAAAAAAATAAAATACTTGTTAATAGATGAAGCTGAGTTGACTCACTTTGACATTTCAGATTCCACATGCAGAAATAAAAAAAAAGTCAGATTTTTAAACCATAAAATGAGAACTCCGAACACGCTGGTGGCTTTCTGGAATATTTGTTTGCTCTTGTTGAACATATTTCAGCGCCAGCTGTCCCATCAATCTCCACTCAGAATGTGAATGCGCGCTTGATCACTGCCGCTCTCCTCTCCAAGCGTCTGCCTGCATCTCCGCGCGACGCCACCAACTTTTTTCAGGAAGTAATTGAGGTTTCTGTTTGCATAAATGGGACTGAAAGGCGTTTTCATGAGCCACAACAACAGTTGTGGTCTTTGCTAATCTCTTTATGCTAGCGCTAAGACAAAAAAGGGGGAGGGGGTAATGAGGTTTTCATAGGATGGCTGTTTAATTTTTTTTGGAAGTAAAAACCCTCCAAACGTTCCCTGGACTGGATGGGACGCGGCGATAACGAAACAGACGCGCGACCAGAAGCTTCGAAAGCAGAAGAGGAAAAAGCAAACATGAGCTTCTTTCAAATCTCCTCCCCCGACAGAAAAAAAGATGGAAAAATCAAACAATTAAAAACCTAAAAAGTCTATCTTAATGAGGAAAACATGAGGGGAGAACCGTAAAGAAACAGCACACCTTAGCAAACATATGGACACTTGGCGCGTCTTTTTTGGCGGCGCCTCAGTGGATTCCGCGGTTTTTCCGCGCCGCCGCATATGGAAGTGTTAAAGTTTTTGTCACCTTTAATTGACATCACATTGTGTCGACCGAACTTTGAAACGTCGCGGTAAACACTTTCCCCCCGCAGCCCCGGTTGAGTTGAGGGGGGAGGGGAGGGGTGGAACTTTGTGTTCCAACAAGTTTTAGAGAGGAAGGCGAAGGGGGGAGGGGGGAACAAAACGGCATCAAAATTGTCACTCGGAAAAATGGAATGAGTTATCAAAAAAGCGGCTTGGAAGAAGGTAGAACGCCTCTCCCTTCTGGGCGAGACGGAAAAAACTTCCAGCCGGCTGTCCCTTGGACATTGGTTTTTGAAAAACGAAGGCGGCGGCGAAATGACAAGACGCATGACTGATTAATGACTTCCTCCTCCACTTTAAGGCCGCAGCTACTTTTTGTTCATTTAATTTTAATCGGGCGAGGAGCGGCAAGGTAAGGCTGGGCTCACGCGGGACGCGGCGCCAGGAGACCGCTGGTTCGCGGAGGAAAGCGCAGCTCAGTTTGAGTGTGTGAGGCTGCATCAATAATGCAAAAAATCCAATATATATATATATATATATATATATATATATATTATATATATATATATATATATGTATACATGTATATGTTATATATATATAAATATATATATATATATAATACATATATATATATATATATTATACATATATATATATATATATATATTTAATATATATATATAAGTGTATATGTAAAATATGTATATAGTATATATAAGTCTCCCTTAAAAAGCCCAAATTCTATGTATTTTTAAATTGGTTCACAGACAGGAAGCAGTATGGACTTTTTATTTCTATCAACAAGCGGAAATACCATCACCCTACTCCTTGTGGCCACATGTTTCCTGTGAACACCGTTTAAAAATAAGATCATGACCATCAGAAGGATTTATTTTTTAAGAAAACCCCCACATTTTCCCCTTCCAGATGTCAGATCTGATGATCCAAAGTGACTTGAGAGTCCTCCTCTTTATGCATGGCTGCCTCTTCCACTTCATGAAATTTGAATTCACACGCTTGCGTGTAGTACCTGAACGTGTCGTGTACCAGAGCGTTCCTCCCCGGCGCTTAAACCTCTCACTTCAGGTGTGTGTATCCAGCGGAGCTGCGGGGAACAAAACACCGCTGCATATTTCATGCCTCCAAAACCTCAAAGCCAAACCCAGATATTAGTCACTTTAGCAATTAAAAATGTATATGGCTCCGCGCCGCCTCCTGTTCTACATTATTTAACATTAAATATTTTTTTTATTTCATCCTCTCCTCGACTCAGACTTACATCGACTCAAAAGGATTTTTAATGCACAACACTCCTGCCGCCACCGCCGAGCTGGGCTCCTCCGGGTGAATCCACCGCCGCTGTTGAACAACGGCGGGGAAAACACGGAGAATTTGTTTTGGCAGCGGTTCCTGTGCAGGTGCCACAGACAATGTGGAAGTGGAGCAAGTCACTTTTGAGGCAATAAATGCTTTATATGAAAAGAAAAGTTCAAAAATGGCAAAAAAGTATTTAAGAAATAAAACTATTAGTTAATTTAAGGGTTTTAAGTAGATTAGTGTGATTGTGTTTCCTTCATGAACACAAAGTAATTCGTTGATAATAATAAAAAATGCAACAAAAAGGTGTTCTGATTTACTCAATCTTGTTGCTTTTGCTTCACACATTTTCAATTCCAGAGATTTTATTTGGTAAATCAAAGTTGAACTTTAACTTCTAAGAGAATCTTTCTTAAACGATTAACAATTAACACACAATTTTCAATTAATTTTCATAGATTTATAATAATAATCACATTTATTTGAAGCACCTTTATTGACACTCAAGGACTTTTAAATAAGCAACTTTATCAGACACAATTTGACTTGGATCTAAAAGTTGATGTACACAGAGCCATAAATGTCTCTATAAATTGATCCTTAAACAATGTTGGTTTTAAAGGCAAACCAAGAAAAACACACTTTAAAAAATAAATATGTCTTTGTGCATATTTGAATTATATATTTTTTAAAAGTGTGTAGTAACTATGTACTCAATACGTTCCTCTCTGTTGAGTAGATAGCCATTAGGCTAGCAGACATGCTGACGTTTACACAAACTTTTAAAGCTAGAGTAAATTTAAAGGTTTAAGGTTTTGTAAAGGTTAAGGCTACAGTTTGTTAGAAATAAACTTTTTTTTGTTGTTGCTTTCTTTACTTTTCAACAAAATGCTTTAAAATGGCCTTTAAATATGCAACTTAAACCCTTCACTTACAACTAAAACTGTTTAGTGGTCATGCTTGGTCCACACGGAGCCATAACAGTCAAATTCTCCTGAAGCTACAAAAACTGGCTGATAAAAGTCAAATCTGAATATTTTTTTATTTTTTGATTAGTACAATGAGGTTTATACCGATGTATTCTGTTAAAAGATGTTCAAAACCTAAAAACTCATTAGCAGAGTGTTTGCTTAGTTGTTAGCATACTGGCTAAAAAACATGTTAATTTTTGCTCAAAAGTCCAAATTAGATATTGCCTTTTACAAACAAGAGATCTGTAATATTGTTTTAAAATTATTTTACCATCAATAAGGTTATGGTGTGTAAATCTAATTATTTTAAGCATCATAAAACACACTCCAACTCTAACAGCTATGGCTGTTAGCATCACTTTTTTTTTTTACTTTTTAGTGATAGACTCTGAAAAAAATTCTTTAAACCCCAATTTAAACAAACCCAATGTGACTTCGAATAAAAATATTTAGTGGACATTAAGGGTGTGCATTGCCACGAGTTGGGCAATACAATACATATCTCGATATGCATATCCCGATACGCATCTCACGATACTTATCACGATACATCTCAAGACTGTAGCAGAACAAATTTTCACTTTTTTTTTTTCTAATATGACCACATCTTTCATTGTTTCACTCTCACTGCAGCAACATGGCACAAAGTTTCGGTTCGGTACCCATCCCAAGTAAAAACTAGGTAATACATGTCTGAGAACAACAAAAACTGTGTGGCTCACTAAACATTTAACACAAGCTGGTGGTGTTTTAGAGCTGCTCAAAGAGTCTCATGTGTTGTGCTGCCAACTAGTGGTCGGAGGTTTAGGTTAAAAATAAAAGTGAGGTGCTAGATGATGCTCGGAAATATGAATTAAATAATGTCTCATCAGTATTTTAAATCGATAATTTACCGCCAAATGAAATATTGTTTTTAGCATCACACCCCTAGCGGACATGCTTAGTCCACACAGTTTGTCATTTTACCAGGAAATAGCCTCTTAGCTAACTAGAAACAGATTGATGAACTTAAAATAAACTTTCTCTAAAACTAATTTTATACATGTAAAGGTTTAAAACTATATATTAAAATATATAAAGTTATGAGCAGAATATATGATCATATGTTAGCAATTTAGTTAAAAACATGCTACCACTGTTTTGATGAATAACAACACAGCGTAACTCTGTATAACCCAACACTATTGACATCTGACAAACAGTATGTTTAATGCTAATAAAGTTTAAAAAAAAAACAAGCAAAGCTAATTCCTTCAAGAGACGACACACTATAACTCAAAGTGAGTCAAGCCACAACAACGCTGACAGCCGATTCAGTCACTCGACAAAGTTCCATAAACACCTACAGACTTGAATGACACACATGCACAGCGAGCAGGCGCACGAAAGCACACAGCAGCTAGTTAGTCACATATTAGTCACGAGGCGTCTTCCCCATAAAGTTTACACTGTGTAATCTATTACCCTCTAAATGAGATTTTAATTGAATTGGCGTCAAAACGACAAACAATGACGCCCCGGCTGCAATTAATAAAATCACAGCTCAGAATCTATGAGGCTTGATATGAACCTCCATGCAAATCGGGTTCATTAATGTAAATGCGAGCCATTCAGAGAGACTCCCCGATTTTTCAGCCGGCCCTCCATTTTCGTGAAAGATCATTTTCTGACCAAACAGGAAAGGAAATTGTACTTTGAGGCAGGTGAACTGCAGCTGATGGAGAACAACCGCCGGTGGAAAAGCTGGTACTGCTTTGCTCCACAACGGGGTGATTAGACGGAGGGGACCGCTTTGCGCGCCGCACAAATTAAATGGGTATGCTAATGCTGTCATACTTAGCAGATGGAGGAAGAAGCACTTAAGTGTAATGCACATGTTAGGGTATTTTCAACACGACGCGGAGGCCCTCGTGGGATCGCTCTGTGCCGTCACGTTTCGCGAGCGCGCGCCTTCAGCGACACTATCCCAGCCTGCGGAGTTGCGAGCGTGTGACTGTGACACAGTAGTTTTCAGACAAACGTGTCGTTTCTGAGGGCTGTCAGTCTTTGGGTGGGAGGAAGTCGCAGTGCATGATGGGTGTTCTTTTGAAGGGTTGGGGCGGGGGAGAGAGAAAAGAAATGCCTCCCACTGTGCTCCCTGGCATGTTTTCTGATAGATCAGTGGTGCAGTTGAACCACGAAGCCGAGCTTCTGACGAGACGGACGGGAAGCGACTGGCAGCAGGGGTATAAGTGTGCAAATGCTTTGTTTAAAGCGGTGCTACCAAGAAAAGTCATTGGCAGAACACAAAAATGAAACCTGAAAGCTAATTTAGTTCTGTGATGTCATATTTGTTTCTATCAGAGCACCATTCAATGGGACCATTTCCAATAAAAAGTCATTGCCAGGGGTGTCCATAGTCAGTCTTGCATGTTTTCCAAACAACCCGCTATTGAAGCTCCTTCTTGGCCAAACACACCTGATCTAAGTAATCAACAGCAGATAAGGCAGGATTTCCAAGACCATCAGGAGGCCGGCTCTTGGTGCCCGGACACATCTGGTCTATGCACAAGCGTAGACGTGCATTTCAGGCTTCTACACTCAAAAATCCTTACAATCTTATCTGGCTAAATGAGTTATACAGCAGTTTTTGGGCTCAATATACAAATTAAATGCATTAAAGTGACCACTTCCAATGAAAATTCTATGTAAATACTTGTAAATGTGCGTTTCAGGCTTCTATATTCAAACTTCTCGTGATCAGGCGTATTTATTCGAGTTTTTAAGACTGTTTTGAGGCTCTTCGTACAAAATGCATGGCCATTGAACGTGTTCAAGTGACTATGTCCTATAAAAAATCTACGCAAACAAGTGCAATTGAAGCTTCAGCGTCCATACCTCTCTGGTTCATGCGTAGCAACACAAGTTTTATGATCATTTTTGGACTCAACGTACAAAAGGTGAGGCCATTGAATCCGTTCAAGTGACCATTTCCAATGAAACTATGTAAATGAACATTACTGGCTTAGTGACCAAAACTCTCTTGATCTATTGTAGTTTCTGCAACCGCTTTGGGATCTATGTACAAAATGCATGGCCATTGAATTTGCCTTGAAAGCAACACACATTCAAGTAACTACTTCCAACAAAAAGTATATGTAAATCTGTGTATATCCATGTTTCCGGGTCCCAGACTGTATGTGACAGACAAATGCTGGACAAAGAAAAAACAAGACGGAGATACCCCCCCCTGCTCATTCATTTATCACGTCTTTGATGGCGCGTCAAAAGTCCATGTGTCGTAAGATTAGGGGATTGTCGGTCGGACTCTTGCTTGTTTTCCAACATAGACTCCACTGGAATCCCAGAACATCTTATTAGCCGTAAGTAGGACAATGATATCTTTATATATATAGAAACATGCAGACACAACATCTCTTAACCATTTAACACTGAAGATGTCGCCGGCGATGCCCAAACAAACTTAAACTACCTGAACTCGTCAACTTTTTACCCAATTAATGTCATTCCAACAGATTCTGGTGCCGAGAAAGGCGAATTTGTGTCATTAGGCAAGATTTTATATCGGCCATAGTGGCCAAACTTTGATGAGGTCTTGGATACGTTTGAAAAGATGGCATCTCTTCTACAAACTCATGAGTACAATCTTTAAACCAAAAATTAAGTCTACTACACCAAACAATACTACAATTAAAGGGAAAATGTATCCACAAACTTAGTCAAATACTCACACAACTTTACTCAGGAAGAAACATCATGTTGGTACCATGACAAAAGAAAACAACTTACTCATCTTCTGTACGAATACGTATGCAAGTACACAAATACTGCCATACTCAAAGAGACTGTATATCTCACATACAATAATTTACAGACTATACCGCACTGGATAATAAAATACAATTTCTCGAAACTTGTCTATTTCCATACAAAAGAAACACTGGGTATTAAGGGTGGATACATTCGGTCTGCCTAAAGTGAACCAGAGTTTGTTTCCCCGATAATCTGGAACAAAGTTTCAGTTTGAATACGCACAAACGAAGTCTGGTCCGGGACCAGGAACCGCTCTCGAACTCTTGTTTCAAGGTGGTCTCGGTTGGTTTCCAATCAGGCTGAACTCTGGCTCGCTCTGAGATTCTTCAGTCTGAATTTGACCTGCCCCCGTAACTACTGGTGAGGTTCTGGGACTCGGTTCGGACCAATAGATATTTCCAGTCTGAAAACACCCTAAGACACATTGAGCAGTATCACTATGCCACGCTCCTTAATAGGCCTCAATGACCCGTCATGCGGCACAACTTAATTTGTTACCAAACATTTTGACAATTGCTCCACAGAAAATCAGTTCCTGGTCAGTAAGTACAACCAGAATGCGTACAAATGAAGAACTTCAAGTACATCTTGTAGTCCAACAAATACAGACACTACTATACTCGTGCTTGAAATGATACACTGCAACAAAACAAAACTCTACGACAAATGTAAACGGAAGTTTGTGGAAGTAATGACAAAAATGGTCAAACAATGAATGGACTCCAACTTTCCCAAAAAGACTGTATACTTCCTACTGCTATGTACTATACTGTCATTTGCAGACTATAGAGCACCAGATATTGAGGCCTATTCAGCAAGACCAAACAACCTAAAGAGTTTCAGCACCCATAAGGCTTCAACAACACATCAGGTGGTATGACTACATACTTAACCAAACATTTGGACGATTGTACCAGAGAAAATCGGCTCATGTACAACTAGACTTCATACACCAGGCATAGACAAATACAGACACTATTACACTCTTGCTTGAAATAATACGTTGTGACCAAACTTTACAACAAATATCAACAGAAGTTTGTGACTTTAAGTGGAAAGTGATGACAAAAATGGTCAAAACAATGAACAGACTCCAACTTTTACCTCTAGTCCATTGAACTGTTGACCTGTTCTGTTTTTTAGGAACTTTTTTTTTTAATCATCAAGCATAAGAAATATAATGTAAACCAAAAACAAAGCCTAAAGTCCAAACAAGACATTTGGTCAACAGCCAGTTCATGAAGTTCAACACCATTTCTTGAGTGAAAGCGGTGAGTGATGTGCGCGTCTGACAGAGCTTTGACTCTGCAACGCAAGCATGAGGACGGTGTTGTTTTGTCACGGACAACAAAGCTAACTAGTCGAGCGAAAAGTTAGAAACCAACCAAACACTCCTGGAGAGCGAGGGCATACATCACTTTCAGTCGAAACTCAAAAAAAATGAAAAAGAGGGCTTCATTATCGCAGTTCCACCCAGAGACTAAGTCAGTCCCACCGCCACCATTACTGCTCATCTGCCCTATCCTTACGTTTCCCTAATTATCGCCCATCTTTATTCCCCTGGAAGCCAATGTCCAACAGAGTCGGTCGGTCGTGTAATCAAAAGTCTCTCTGGTGGCTCACAAAATGTGACCGCCTAGAAATGAAATTGAATATTTTGATACTCTGCTGACACACCATTATCGCCAAAGCGTTCTGCGGCGTTTGTTTGTTCCTGGAGTTTCAGATCACTTTGTTTTTTTTTAGAAACCGCCGAGTTTGAGGAAAGCCAGAACTCCATTAAAACTTGGCCCGCATGCATATTTTGTTGTCTGATTAGAAAAAAAAAGCAAAAACAAGGATAAACAACCTTGTTAGCCTTGAATTCCTACTATTCTACTAAGATTTTGAAAGAAAAAAACTTCAGACGAAATTGGACTTTCCGCAGTGCTTAAATTAAATAGCGTAGCTTTTGCTTTCAACAAAAGTTAACTTTAAAGACAAACAACTTTCGTAGAACTAAACTTTTTTGTGTCAAGTGTGAGACAAAATAAACAAGAAACTCTGACTGTGTTAAATGTTAACAACCTAGAGTCAACAAATGTAAGCATTATTGTTTCTTTTTTTTCTTATAATTTTAGCTAAAACAAACTTTTGGTGAAAACGTAAAGAATAAACGACAGAATCGACTGACAGAGCTAAATGTTGCTAGCTTTGGTTTTTATAATAGCAAAAAAGACGTTTTTAACCTGGATGCTACATTTATCACATGATCTTATCAATACTAAAAAAAAGTTATGTAGCAAATTTGAGAAGAATCCACCAAAACAAAAATAATGACTTGTTTATCTAATTCCTTAGTCGCTTGGTGTCACAAAAACAATATTCCAATCGCCAATGGCGTACATGAAGTTCCATAGCAACCATTCACTTTTAGTCATTTCTAAGCCTGATAAATGTGTGTTCCAAATTTGGGGTCTCTGTCTGAAACTAATTTTACATTTTTCCTTAGTTACCATGATTATACTTGCGCACGTTGTTACATTGGACACACTGGAGGGCAAACACTTGACTAAATAAAATACCTTCATAACATCATGTTCACCACTTTATTTTACTAAACAAAGATATATATACATATTCAAAAAATATGTAATTTCATTTATTAATATTGCATTTAGGAGCTCAGTAAAAATAATCGTTTAAGACATTTTGGTAAATTTTACCATTAATAACATGCAAGATCTTAAGTTTACTGTAAAAGCACATTTTTGGTTTATGGATTGGAAAATGTATTTGAGTGTATTTAAGCATCATTGTGATATACTTTATGGTGTTTTTCATTATTTTGCTAAAAGTATTAATTAAATCTACTATAGGTGAGAAATTGTTGACAATTTTTTTTGTTTGTTTTTATCAACTATAGATGCCATAAACAAATAAAACAAAAATTCAACAAGCTAAAGGTAGCTTTCCTGATAAGATAATCTACCATGGCTTTTATTATAACAAAAAGCCCGGATGGAATTATCACTTGACGTCATTATCGATGAAACATTTTAATGACATAAAAGTGTTTTCAAGATTCCAAAATCAAAAATATTGACATTTCTATCCAATCGTTTAATCGTTTGGCATCAAATAACAAGTTCTACTTAAATCCACAATGGCTTACAATGGCTGTGTGTGTGTGACTTGCAAACTTTACATAAGGATATTTAAGCATCATTAACATTATTTTATTTTTTGATATGTCATAGTTGGGTACTCCAAATCAAAGAGGCATACATGCATTTCCATAGCAACCATTTAACTTTAGTAATTTCTTAGCCTGTATGATGTGTATTCCAAATTTGGAGTCTCTACGTGAAACTAATTTTACAGTTTTCCTTAACAACCATGTTTACATTTCTATTTTTATATAAGACAGTGCTTCACTTTTAGTAAATTATAGACATTCTACTTATAGAATCATGTTCACCAATTTTTTGATTAACTAAAACAATAATAATTTAGTCATTATATTACCCATTAAATTGAGAGGTTTTTGAAATCTTAAAATATGGTTAAATTATACAATTTGAACCTGAATAAGTTTTTTATATATCCACATTTTACTAAGTTTGAGGTGCGGATACATTTAAAAAAAATAAAAGATTTCCGTCTGAACTTTCTGTTTCCTTCAGAGTGTAGCGCACTCCTTTTTTTTTTTTTTTTTTTTAAACAAATCTGTCATTCTAACAAAAGAAATCGGAAAAGTCACATTTATTAGTGAGAATTACCGAGGAGCCGCCTCGAGACACGGTGACACAAACACAATTATTTTATCAAGCCGTCCCCTTCCCACATGCGCAGTTAAACAGACAATGCCGGCGTTTTCTTCCTCCGACAATCGCAGAAGAAAAACGGTGTCAACCACCAGTCTTTGCCATTAAAGTGAACATCACTGAGTGATGAGATCAAACGGCGCGCTGACAATCTGAGGGTGGATCTTTTCTTTGGACTGTCAAACTCTGGGTGTGCACTTTGTCACAGCTTTTTCCTCCCACACAAAGATGAAAATCAAAAAAAAAAAACACAACAGAGATGGCAGCCTGCGGCGCCGTGTGTTTTCTGTCGGAACAACCTGGAAATAAGAGGCGCGGCGGATCAAAGCCAAGGTGAGGTTAACTCGCATTCCCCCTGAAGACAAATGGCCTCAGGCAGGTGGAGGGGAGGGGAAGGGGGGGAGACACGAAAAAAACCCGTTCACAAATCGAGGGGGCGATGAAAAGACTTAGAGGGGCATTAAAAGGGTGTTTTTCAACCGTTCAAAGAGGGAAAGTTAACCAAATATGAGAGCGGCGTAATGTTCCTTTAAGCTGTCATTTAAACGTATACCTACCATCAGTCGTGGGCTCGGCGCGCGCGACCGCGAGGGTGCTGATGATCCGGCGAGGGGCGCACAGTTGATTAACTGAGCCTCATCCGAGCGTTGCTTTCTCTATTTCTGTCAGGCCTAATGGCATTAGATCAGTAATTATAAGATTATTCACAGTTCACGCAGGCCTCACTGTTAACTTTTGAGATATGAGACCATTATCTTCTTCTAATCTCTTTTTCTGTGAATTACAGGGCAGATTCATATCGCCCCTTTTTGACGGCTCGTGTGTCGAGGCGGCACGGCGCGCGTCTGGTAAGGTCGACGGGAGCAGACGGCTTGTTTTAACGTGGAACTTGTAGCTACATGCGTCTACACGGTGAACTTCGCCACTGCGTCTCAAGCTACCAACCAATCCCAGTGAAACGTCTGCAGACGTGAACGTTTCTGGCTTCTGTGTTCAAACTCTAGTGCTGCTACACACGTCTTTAAGACGGTCTTTGGGCTCTGGGGACTCAATGTTTGTTGACATGCAGGCTGCTCCTATTGAATTGTAGGTCTCCAACCTTCGGGGCGCGGACCGGAACCGGTCCAGTACTGAGACGTGGAATGTGCCAGTATCATAACCCGGTACTGGTCCCCTAACCTTAACCCGTTACAGGTTTGTGTCCGGGCCCAGTTTGCATCCAGTTACGCATCTGGTACCGCGTCCGATGCTTGGTTAGGGTACCAGTATCAGGTTGTGGTACTGGTTGCGTCCCTAGGACCAGTCCACGTGCTGTACTGCATCTGGTACCACATCCAATGCCGGGTTAGGGTACCGGATGGGTCCTGAAGACCAGTCTGCACGCTGTACCACATCCAATACCATGTTCAAGGCCAGGTTAGGGTACCAATACCGGGTTAGGTAACATCTGTATCCTGTGGATCAGTCTGTGTGCTGTGCAACATTCAACATGTCTCAAACTTGTCTCAAATCTGTATCAAACCTGTATATCTCAAGCAGTCTGAGACCTTTCTCTAACCCATCTTAAACTTGTATCATATCTATCTTAAATCTATCCCTGGCCAGTCTCAAACCTGTCACAGATCTGTCTCAAACCTGTCTCAGATCTGTCTCAAACCTATCCCTGGCCTGTCTTAAACTTGTATCATATCTGTCTTAAATCTATCCCAGGCCAGTCTCAAATCTGTCACAGATCTGTCTAAGACCTATTTCAAACCCATCTCAGATCTGTATCAAACATATCCCTGGCCTGTCTCAAACCTGTTCCAGGACTGTCTCAGATCTGTCTGAAACTTGTCTCAGATCTTTCTTAAATCTATCCCTGGCCAGTCCCAACTTATCCCAGATCTACCTCAAACCTGTCTCATAACTATCTTTAATCTGTCTCAGATCCATCTCAGATCTGTTTTAAGCATACCCCTTGTCTGTCTCAAACGTGCCTCAAAAAAGTCAAAATCTGTTTTTTTTATTCTCTGAAACTTGTCTTTTTTCTTAAGTCAGTGACCTTGAAGCTTTTCTGAGAGACTTTCTTTTTCTGATGTGCTCTCTTATGTAATTAGTAAAGAGAAAAGAAACACATGAGCTCAAGAAGAACTGCATTTAGCCCCTCCCTCACGATTGACCTAATAATCTTGTTTTAAACTGTACGCGTGATGTAGTCGCAGCATTGATCCTCTTGAATTTCCTCCCAGGCTTCCTGACATATCTTCATTTCACTCCAAACGTTCTCCAGGAACGGCAGAGTTTAAGGTCACCCCCTCTCTGACTCTCAGCAGAACGCTCAGCCTCCCGCTGTAATTAAACACCGACGAGGAACGGCTGCAGCGGGGAGCGCTGCTCCTCTCCCTGGGGTGGAGCTGCGCCACCACCAGAGACGTAACAAGAGGAGGGAGCCCTTGCTCGGGGTAACCTTCAGGTTACTCCAAATCTGCGGAGCCGCCGCTCCTCCGAGAGCTTCTTCTGTGGACACGGAGCAATAACGAGGAACCGTGAGAGAGTATTCAAATAAATACATCCTGAACGCTCGCCGCAGACGGGCCAACGCGGCTCATCTGTGTACTGATAGCGAGCAATTAGGCAAATTGCATTAACAAAAGGGTTGGAGGGCCATTTTGCTAATGGGGAAGCTCATAACCTCTGGGCAGACGCAGGAATGATTCAGTAATTTATAGCGCCACGTCATCGGCGTACGATGGCGGCTTTCCTCGGGGAGGTTCTGTCGGCGCCTTTTAGGCCACAAGCGGAGTTCAGGATTCTGCTTTGACCCAATCGGAGGCCAATTAAGCCCCAAAGACCTTAGAGGCTAAAACCAAGACCAGTGAAGGTGAGTGGGCGTGTCTTCTGAGGGAATTAATTAGCGTCTGTTAATGAACTCCACGCCGTTGTTTGCTTGCACAATCACGACGAAGAAGCAGAACTGCTAGCTAAGGTGCCGAAAAAAAATACGCTGACAAAGGCGGCGGGGGCTCTCCTCCATTACACCCCTGCACCACCCCCCAACACACACATATGCACTTTCTCCGGCACCCGCAAATGGGAAAAGCCAACTGCCTGCTTCATAAAACTCGCTTAGCAAGACACTGAGACAAAATGGACTGTAAAGTTCGTTAGATGGAAATATTAAAAAAGAATTAAGCTAATGGAGATAAAATTAAAAGAAATGAGGCAACAAACACTCCGCACCAAAAATGGCATCGGCGTGACAGCTAGGATTTCTAATGACTGACTGCGTTCGAGGAGGGGAGGGGAAAATTAAATGGCGTCCCCGCGCTTAAATTTCTTTGAGGTGTAATGATCCGAGGACGCCGCTCGCTACTGGTACTGGCGGGGTGGAGGAGGAGGAGGAGGGAGGTGAGGGGTCTGGAGATGACAAAGGAGGAGGTGGCGGGAGTGAGGTGCGCGATCAGAGTCCCGCCAAGAGCGGTGGGCCGTTTATGGGAGAAGAGGAAGAAAGGCTGGAGTCTGCCGCTGCCGGGACCCAATGCACTCTGGGAAAAGTTAAATAACACGATGATTTAGTAGCCTGGAGTCTTGTTTACCTATCAGAGTCGTCTTTGTAAAACGAAACGTATTGACATACATTTAAATCGATACATTTAATTACCAAAATAGTTATTTTTTTTATTATCTTTTTTCTGTAACATTTACGAAACAAATTACTGTTTATTTCCCTTCTGAACTCCAAAAATGGGCATTCTTTGAAGGGTAAAATTGCTGGTTGATCGAGTCTTACGATTGCAAGAATGCACGGTGGAGGTAGTATTATGATGCGGGGCAGCATCTTACCTAAAAAAAAAGTTGAAGGATATTTCTCTTTGGCTTCGTAAAACATTTATCTCCGACAAGATAAAATCAGGTTATTAATAACAATAAAACAAAATGATCTGGAGGGCCGGATCCGCCCCCCGGGCCTTGACTTTGACCCATGTGCCTTAGAGACATATAAATACGTGCGCTTGCTCATTTGATTGACAAACATGGCCTTCAAATGAAATCTTTTGTCTGAATATTTGAAACTCAGATCGATGAGTGACTTGGCCCCTCCCACACACGGCAAATTTTAGCCGTGTGTGGGAGGGGCCAAGTCACCGGCTGCAGATTGAGAAAGAGTAAAAAGTGTTTCAATATTCTTTAGATCTTTGATCATTTCTCAAACACCTGCTGAAAATGTTGCTTAAGAAACTTTTTTTTTTCTGGACGATCCAGAGTTGTACAAATCAAAAATTCTTTAAAATGTAAAATATAACCTTAAAAGCAATACATGTCAATGGGGGAAAAATATCTCTCCACCTGCAAATTTCACCTGTGTGGGAGGGGCTGACTCACTGGCTGCAGATTGAGAAAAATGAGCAAAAAAGGATTTGAATATTGTTTTAGACCTTTCAATATTTCTCAAATATCTGCTGAAAGGGTTGCCAACGTGGGATCAATGGTTGATAAAGGAATAGAAAACCGTGTTAAAGTCTGTGGGAATTGGAAATAGCGATGTGAGTGGGGCTAAATGTTTAGAGACAGTAGAGATGTTTGGCTCCGTCTCGCACTTGAAATCGATGCTGAGTTTCCACATGTGAAGGCCCACATACCGGGACTGCCAAAGAATCGGAGTCTCTGGAGGCTCTAAAGTGGTGAGTTCACTCAATTTATTGACACGATTCGTTTTGAAATAAATTTCGATTGAATTTGTGCTAATATTTGAAAAAAGTTCTTAGAAAAGCTGGTTGAGGGGCTAAAAATCTCTCTTTAACCACAATAGTTTACCTTTGAGTGTGGGAGGGGCCGAGTCACTGGCTGCAGTACTTGCTGATTGAGAAAAAAAGTTGTGCGATTTTTTTTTTTTACAATTTTCTTTACACCTCTTATATTTCTCTAGTAACGACCAAAACTGATGCGTGAGTGATATCTGTATTTCTGAAAGACCGTTTTGATTTAAGAGATATATTATTTAGTTGAAAATAGAGACATCAAAGTGATGCCTATGTGGGCTTTGAGGCTAAAGTTTAAAGTTGATGTCAGACCGCTTATGTTTAGCACGTCCATAATGTCCTTAAAATTTTATCAGCTTGATTCTACATGAAGAAACTGTTGTATTTTAGCCAGAGTTCTGGGCAGACACAATTATTAATTTCTCCTTCATGATCAAACGGCTGGTATTAACGTGTTTTGTAAAGACACTATCCATACGTTAACTTTAAAAGTACATTCGATATGGATTTGTTTTTCTCAAAGACCCCGAAAACTGACTTTAACATTTGTTTAGTGACCCATAAAAGCAAAAGTTTCAAACGCAAAATTTTGGACCACAAAGGTTGTTTAAAGACAATTTTAAACACAAAATTTGAACGCCTTAGTTTTATGTGTGAAAGTTTTAAACCAGAAAATTTTGAACGCAAAAGTTTTGAACGCGGAAGTTTTTCATATAAAAGTTTTAAATACAAAAGTTTAGAACACAAATGTTTTAAGCATAAAAGATTCACATGCTAAATGGGAAATTTTATACGTGAAAGTTTTAAACGCAAAAGTGTCAAATTAAAAAATTTCAAACGCAAAAGGTTATGAATGACAACATTTTAAAAAAAGAAAAATTTAAACGCTTTAAACGTTTTGAACGCAAAAATTCTAAACACAAAAATTTCAATTTCATATTAAAGTTTTAAATAAAAAAGTTTCACATGCGAAAATTTTGAATGCGAAATTTTGAACTCATTATTTTATACGTGAAAGTGAAACACAAAAGTGTCCACTGAAAAATATTTAATTCGCAAACGTTTTGAATGACAACATTTTAAACAAGAAAATTTTAAACGCAAAAGTTTTAGACTGAAAGGTTTTGAACGCAAAAGTTTTGAATGACAAAATTTTAAATAAGAACATTTTAAGCGCAAATGTTTTAAATGCAAAAATTTTAAATGCAAAAATTTTAAATGCAAATTTTTTTATATTAAAGTTTTAAGCCCAGAAGTTTAAACTAAGACAGTTTTGGAAGTAAAATGTGAATCGCATTAGTTTTGGATCTGAAAGTTTAGAACACAATAATTTTTTTTTAGTACACAATAATTTTTATAAGAACTTTAAACTATGAATGCAAAAATTTTGAGCCCAAACGTTTCAAAGGCAAAAATCTTGAATGTAAACCTTTTGAACACGAAAATTTTTACCACAAAAGTTTAGCACAGAAAAGTTAAAAAGTTCGAGATTTTGAACACATTCGTTTTACACAGTGACAGTTGTTAACACACAAATTTTAAGCGGGATGTTGTTGACCGGGAAAACTCTGAACGCACAAGTTTTGAAGCAAACTTTTTGAGAGTCTACATTTTTAACATTAAGGTTTTTGAGCGTGAAAATTTATAATTACATTTTTAGGGATTGGAGGCGCAAGCCGGGAAAATACGGTATTTTGAAGGCAGAACTTTTGAGCACGTTTTTACATGATGTTTAACATGACATGTTTTTGAGCGTGAAAATCTATAATACAAAGATATCAAACGAAAGTTTGGAATGTGTGAACATTTGTAGCTTAAAGTTTAGACTGATTACCTGAACCAGGTAATCAGTCAAGAGGTAAGAGCGCAACTTCAACACACTTTTTGATGATTATACGTATAACTAGATTAGCCCACTCTAGCACATAATTGGCAATTTTTACCAACAAATTAGATATTCTTAATTGAATTTTGAGTTTCCATTTTGATTTATGTTAAGAATTAAAATTTGGCTCCATTAGGGGGCGTGGTTTGTTGAATTCTAAGCTCTAAAGCTACTTCCTGAGTGTGTTCTTAACTTGTGTTA
Source organism: Oryzias javanicus (assembly GCA_003999625.1). Taxonomy (NCBI): domain Eukaryota; kingdom Metazoa; phylum Chordata; class Actinopteri; order Beloniformes; family Adrianichthyidae; genus Oryzias; species Oryzias javanicus. Next base: position 2,696,523 of record CM012438.1, read on the forward strand.
TTTTAAATCCAATTTCAGAAAAGTTGGAATTCTGTCACGAGATGGAAAGAAACAGGAAATATTTAAACTTGAACTTCAATTTTTAACTGTAAAATCCAATCAAAATGGAATTTTTGAGTTTCCCTTTTCGAAAAGGCGCTAACAATATTTTATGAAGTTAAAGTAAGAAGTAGGAAATCAGAGTGCTGGTGTTCTCTGAAAGTTCAGACGCTGGAGAACAGACAACTTCGTTGCAAACTTTCTCGAGCGGAGAAGCGACGCCGCCGCCGAGGGAAGCCGTCCTTCTGCCGCCGCCGCCCCCCCCCCTCCAGTCTCTTATTAGACGCGTCCAACTGTATTACCAAAAGTTTCTGAAACGGGATTTCCGCAGTACAGCAGAGGATTAGGACACTCCTGCTTCCGGATCAAGTTGCAATAATTAGGTAGAACTCGACGCCAAAATACGTGGAACGCGCCGGAACTTGAAGCGGCGCCACGCACACACGCGCGGGGAAAGAGAAGGAAATCAAGAAAATGATTTCATTTCAGACAGATTCTGGGAATGAGAGAAATCCCGGATACAGAGAGGGCCCTTTTCAGCGCCGCCAGTTAATCTCCTCAAGGAGAAATGCAAGATGACAATGGCAAAGCACCTCCAATAATTGGTTCCAACAGGCTTACCGTATTAAAACCTGAAATGAGTTCTTCCCCTTTTAAGTATGATCCATTATTTCAATCCGGGGGAAGAAAAATTCCGTCTTTGAGAATATTAATAACTCCCATCCCACATGAAAAATAAAAAAATAACAGCCCCCTCTCCCTAAAAGCCGCGTACCTGGCATCGCGGCAAAGGTCCCACCAAGGACGTACACATAAAAGTGTGTTTTTAAGTCCCTCCCTCTTTCTTATTCCGTCTTCCCGCCCCTCCCCCCCCACCGCCACCAGACTTCAGAGCCATCTTGAAGAAGACCTTGAGTCCCCTTTGTCGTCCTCCCTTGAAACAAAACAAATAGAATTCAGGTCTTTTGATTGGCCTCGGCTCCGCCGCCGTGTCAGCCAGAAGTTGGGACTTCAGAGGAGGCGACGGGGGGAGGGGCGGGGGGGTTCCTTTGCATGGAAACGAGGCCGGCAGGTCTTGAGAGGACGTCTCTCGCCCCACGACCGCGCTTCAAAATAAAAGTAGCTGAAAAGTTAACGGAGGCGGAGGCGAACGCACCTATTGGAGGCGTTCCTCTCCAGGAGATCCAAAACCAAACGGCTCCATCAAAACATGAAGCATGTTTTTGTTGTTGTTTGTCTGGTGGGGACATCTTTGCACAAGCTTGCATCATTACGGGTTTGTTTGGTCTGCACTTCAAGCCAACAGAAAGCGGTTCAGATCAGCAGGCGCGTGAAAAGCTTTTAAGCACTTTATTCTGATAAGCCCTATTTGATAGAGCAGAAAACCGGCGCGAGGAACAACAACAACCGACATCTGTTCAGCAACTTCTTTTCTTCCCTTTGCAGAGGCGATGATGCCAACACAAACTGGCGGTCGTGTTTGTGCTGGACGGCGGTTTCTCTCTCCGTTTGATGCCTTCGTGGGTAATATGGAGAACCTATACGGCGTGGAGGGAGCGACGGACGGATGGAGGGAAGGGAGCGCCAACTGTTGGCAGACACAGCGAACGAGTGTTTGAAGTTTGCTGGTTGATTACTTTGACGTTTGTTCCACGTCTGATGTTGGAGCTGTTACATGTTGTAACGTGAGTTTCTTCTTTTTATCACCTACAAAATCTTGGCCAAGCTAATAGTTTTAAAACTGTAGGTAAAAGGAAAAAAGAACTGATTTATCTTCATTATGATTGCTTTTCTAAGTTTTTTTTTTTAATATATACAATTTATTAAGATTAACCGAATAAATACATTTAAATGTAATTTTTATTTACCCTCTCTCGGCTTATTGTTCAATATTTTATTAGAACCAAAAGCTTAAACTGGATTAAACTTACAAACAAAAAAAAGTTTATTATTTCCACTGTTGATCATTTCAATTATGTGATGACTTTTGTTGCCATATTGTGGTCGCGCTCCCGTGTTTGTCGCCGAGCTCCCGCGTTTGTTGCCGCGCTCCCGCGTTTGTCGCCGAGCTCCCGCGTTTGTCGCAGATCTCCCGCGTTTGTGGTCGCGCTCCCGCGTTTGTCGCCGACCTCCCGCGTTTGTTGCCGAGCTCCCGCGTTTGTGGTTGCGCTCCCGCGTTTGTGGTCGCGCTCCCGCGTTTGTCGCCGAGCTCCCGCGTTTGTGGCCGTGCTCCCGCGTTTATCGCCGAGCTCCCGCGTTTGTGGCCGTGCTCCCGCGTTTGTCGCCGAGCTCCCGCGTTTGTGGCCGTGCTCCCGCGTTTATCGCCGAGCTCCCGCGTTTGTGGCCGTGCTCCCGCGTTTGTCGCCGAGCTCCCGCGTTTGTCGCCGCGCTCCCGCGATTGTGGTTGCGCTCCCGCGTTTGTGATTGTCACCGCCCTCCCGCATTTGTCACCGCCCTCCCGCGTTTGTGGCTGCGCTCCCGTGTTTGTCGCCGCGCTTCCGCGTTTGTCGCCGCGCTCCCGCGTTTGTGGCCACGCTCCCGCTTTTATCGCACGCTTCCGCGTTTGTCGCCGCGCTCCCGCGTTTGTGGGCGCACTCCCGCGTTTGTCGCTGTGCCCCCGCGTTTGACGCCGAGCTCATGCGTTTGTGGTCGAGCTCCCGCGTTTGTGGTCGCGCTCCCGCGTTTGTGGCCGCGCTCCCGCGTTTGTGGGCGCGCCACTTTTCCGCTTTTGTCACCGTGCTTCCGTTTTTGTCGGCGCGCTTCCGTTTTTGTTGTCATCCTTCTGCTTATGTCATTGTGCCTTAACTTTTGTTGATGTGCTTATGCTTTTGTTGTCATTTTGTGGCTTTTGTCGTTGCATTGTGGTTCTTGTTTTGCTTCCGATTATGTTATTGTACTTTTATTTTTGTCGTTGTGCTTTCGCTTTTATCGTGTTGTGTTTCAGCTTTTATCATTGTGGTTTTGCTTTTGTCGTCATATTGTGTTTTTTGTCGTTATGCTTCGACATTTGTCAAATATTTGTAGCCTTTATTGTTGTGTTTCGGCTTTTGTCGTAGTGTTGTGTCTTTTGTAATTTTGTTCCCGTTTTTTATTGTCGTGTTTTAGCTTTTGTCGCCGTGTTTGCGCTTTTGTCGTCATGTTGAAGCTATTCTGATAAGCCCTATTTGATAGAGCAGAAAACCGGCGCGAGGAACAACAACAACCGACATCTGTTCAGCAACTTCTTTTCTTCCCTTTGCAGAGGCAATGATGCCAACACAAACTGGCGGTCGTGTTTGTGCTGGACGGCGGTTTCTCTCTGCGTTTGAAGCCTTCATGGGTATTATGGAGAACCTATACGGCGTGGACAACGGACGGATGGAGGGAAGGGAGCGCCAACTGTTGGCAGACACAGCGAACGAGTGTTTGAAGTTTGCTGGTTGATTACTTTGACGTTTGTTCCACGTCTGATGTTGGAACTGTTACATGATGTAACAGGTGTTTTTTTTTTCTTTTGTTTACTTTATATCATCTACTAAATGTTGGCCATATTTAAAATGCTTGATATGAATTAAAATGTCTTGATAAAGTTCGCTTTTCAACTGTCTGAAAAAAAGCATTTCCTCTGGCTGCTCACCTACGATGGCTGATAAAGCTAACATTATAAATTACAAATGCTACAAATTCGAACCAGTAAGAATTTTATTTCCTAAGTATGGTGGCGGAAGGTTCATAGTGTGGGATTGTTTTAAATCTTGCAGTCATGTTATAAAATCCCACATAAAACCTAAACGTTTTCATCTAAACTAGTTCACATGTCAAGCACGGTGGCAGTGAGTTCATAATGTGGGATTGTTTTCCTCTATCTTAGCATAAAATCTTATTTTAACATAAAACAAACATTGGAATGGTTTTATCTACCAAAAAATGAGCATTGCAAGCACAGTGGTGGATGGTTCATAATGTGGGATTATTATTATTATGTGAGGATATTTGTACCATTCAAAAATGTTTATGTTAGGCACGGCGGAAGAACGCTCATAATGTGGGATTGTTTCTTATCTCTTATATTTTACACAAAAGATCAAGAGTTTTCTTTCACAAAGCACAATAGCTAGGAATCATGGGAAATATGGCTTTGAGTTCTGTGAAAGTTTTTTGGTTTCTAGCAGCTTTGAAGAAAACAGTTCAGTAAATTCACGCTCCTCAAAGTTGTTGAGTTCATTTTTCCTGTCGGAGGGAATTTCTTCTTTTACTTCTCCAGCTTTAAACGTCGTGGGAAGTCGCGGCCTGCTGGGTAACGCAGTTCTAAATGCGAGCAGGTAATTTCCACCGCCGTCTCATACAGGAAGCAGCGGGACCCCCTTTCCCGGAACGGCGGGCTCCCACCACGCCTGCGGATCCCAGCCGACCGCTCCGAGCGCGGCAGCCTGGCGCGCCGCTCGTCCTTCCGCCAGGCGGGCGAAGATGAAACCCTCCACACACGACGACTTCACATTAACGCCGAGAGAGCAATTAAAGCCGACGCGGCCGAGCGCGCCGTTGGCCGCCGCTGTACCTGGTACGGCACGCGCGGCGCCCGCACACTCCGGAGGGTAATCGGCCGTGTTATCTGCGGCGGAAACGGCGGGGACTCCGATGTTGCACAGGTGCGGTCCTCAGCTGTGCAATGTTGCTTAATTGAGCAGAGCTCTTATTTCCTACCTACTATAGCAGCAATTACGCTCCCGTACGAAGAGCACAGTCGGCCGTTTATGGGCTGCGCGGGAGGTACGACACACAGGTTGAGTTCAGCTCCAGTTAAATGTCTTAGTGGAAACACAGCGACAATCTGGACCATCAAAAAGTGCATGATGGGGGTTTTCTGAGACGAGAGTGGCTGCAATCCAACCGATGAGGGCATAAAAAAGAGCTTTCCATCCACAGATATCCACACAGAACAGTTTTATGGGGTTTGTTTAGCCTCACGAGTCATAAAAAAACAAACACTGAATACTTTGTGTTTTACACTTGAATGGTCTGTCTGAAAATTAGACTTTATTTGTTTACAAAATAACATCTATCATCATATTAGGTTTTCAAACATCATTTTTTATTAAATATTTACCTGCAGTCAACTATATAAAATATTTTTCATGCAAATCTGCACAAACTTTTAGCAGAAATATTATACATCTAAAACTTTTATTTTTCATGTCTTTTATTTTGTAAAAATGTATCGATTCAAACTGCACAGTAAGCAAGACTAAGTGAAGCCCAGATGGTTTCAAAGTGGACAGAAAATGTGGACCTGATTGGGTTTGTTTGTTGTTTCCGCTAGCTAGACTCCTAGTAGATGGTGTAGCATGCTAGCGAGCTCTGCCGTGGCGAGCTAGCAGCTCCACTGTCTCAAGCTAGCGATCTCTGCTGTAGCGACCTAGAGGCTCCACTGTATCAAGCTAGCAAGCCCCGCTGTAGCGATCTTTGCTGTATTGAGTTTGTGAGATTTTTAGTATTACCCTAGCAAGCTCCGCTGTTTCAAGCTAGCAAGCTATGCTGCATCAAGCTCGCGAGCTTCGCTGTATTGAGCTATTGAGCTCTACTGCATTGAGTTAGCAAGCTTTGTAGCATTAAGCTAGCAGGCTCCACTGTATCAAGCTAGTGAGCTCTACTGTATTGAGTTAGCAAGCTTTGCTGTATAAAGCTAGCGAGCTTCCCTGTATCAAGCTAGTGGCTCTGCTGTATCGAGGTAACAAGCTCTGCTGCTTCAAGCTAGCAACCTCCGCTGTGATGAGCTAGCGAGCTCCACTTTATTGAGTTAGCAAGCTCCACTCTCTTGCGCTAGCTCTCTCCGATGTAGTGAGCGAGCATGCTGTGCTGTAGTAACCTAGCGCTCTGCTTTAGCAAGCTAGTGAGCTCCCCTATATCGAGCCACGCAAGCTAACATACTACACTATAGCAAATTAGCAACCTCTGCTATAACAAGCTCTTCTGTAGCGAGCTTCACTGGATTGTATCAAGCTAGCAGGCTTCAGTGTGGCAAGCTCCATTTTATTGAGCTAGCGTGCTTCGCTGTAGCAAACATCTCTGCAGTGAGTTTCACTGTCCACCAGGAGGCTGGTTAGCATAGCGAGCCAACCCACCATTTAAGCCAATGTGGGTAACCACAGGTGGGCCCAACACAGAAACTGTGGACTAACCCATCTGGGGCCACATTTTCTGCCCACTGTTAAACCATATGGGGGCCCACCTGGATTGGCTGGCTGTGTGTTTACAACTTCATGACTAAAGTTCTCCAGAGATCAAGAGGAAAAATGGGTTGAGGTCATGTGGATAGAGACCAAATTGGTAGTCTCCGGAAAGAACGTAAGAACGTCAAATTAGATATAGTAGATTTTGAACGTTAGCTTAGCGAGCTAACAAAAGTGCCGTTCCCCTCGTTGGTCGCACACTTTTTTCACCAGAATATTGTAAAAATGTAATATGTGAATCCCTGGCTCAAGCTGAACGAAACAATATGACATACGCAATGAACACATTTGGAATGTGGGCGTGGCTGACAAAAACTCCCGTTACCAAGGAAATTCAAAAGTTTACTTTTTCTGATTTTTCCAAAAGTTACATATATCTCTTTGTCACCCTCAGGTGAATTAAAAAGAAAATGGTTGCTATGGAGAAAGAACCAATAGAGGGCGGCCATTTTGAAAAAAAGTGATTTTTATAACAAGATTGAGAGCGGGTTAATAAAAAGGTGCTGAGGTTAAGTAGTGTTTGCGTGTCAGACAACTCCGCTCGCGCCCTCGATTCCTTTTTGTTGCATTTTTTCCTTCTCTGCGATACCAAACCCTCCTGGTACCTAAAGTGGCCATGATTGCCCAGACCGAATTCAGCACCACCTTTTCTTCCTTCCCATCGGCACAGCGGCCGAGCTGTCACATCCCATCAGGTCATCGCAGGAGCAAGATAATATGTCAGATTAAATATGTATGGGTGAATTAGGGCTATCTAGAGTATTATATCATTTAAATTCAAATCGCTCCATCGCTCGGTTCCGTCTCATTATGATGCTTGAGAAATTAGCAGATAAAAACACTGTCACACGGGCCTGATATTAAGGCTAATTTAACCCCCTTGAATTTTTCCTCTTTCTCTCCCATAACACTTCACTGCAGAAAATGAAGAGTAGCACATCAAAGCTGCTCGGTAGCGGCGGCGGCGGCGGAGGGTTTTTTTTTTTTTTTTTGTGCAAAATTGAGATGTCCACCTTTTGAGACATCAAACCGTCTCCTTCGACCAAATTAAACTTCAAAGTGGAAAAAAAGCCAGAGGATATTACCGCAGCTGTAATATCTGAGGACCTTTGTGCGTCAAAGACGCCACACAGCAGGTCTTTCGGCCGACTGGAGAGACACTTATCCCAAATCCAGATAGTGTTTGACATTTACCCCCTACAGGAAGGAAGTTAACCTCTTCGAAACCGAGTGTTCTTTGATAGTATCTACCTCAAAGGGCAACATTATTACAAACTATTGGCTTCTTGACTAATACGATGATGGTTTCCCTCTTTTGAGATTAGTCCCGACTCATTCGGCAGCGTGAGATGTATTTTAGCTTTAGATTGTGTCTGCAGACACACAGGAGAAGGTTTCCTGTGTAAATCCTTCATATTATACATTGAGAAGTCGTGATAACTTCCATTGCTGAGAGATGTCTCTATTCTTGAAGTTAGAGGTAAAAACATTGAACTTTCTTTGCAGTTTTTATAAACAATATCTTGTTGGTTGGTGTCCTTGTTCGGTTACTGTTAGATTTGATTTTCAGGGGTCAGACTCCACTGGAATGGCAGAACTTTCCTGATCCTCTTTCTTGGTGACCCCATTCTGGTACAAGAACTCGTTCCACGATGAGGGCACCGCCTCGAGGTAAACTTGTCCCACGGCAAGTGCCCTGTCTCTGAGTAAATTCACTCTAAGGTGAAGGCACTGACTCGGGATGAGCCACTTCCAGTACTGGGGTCCTGTGTCGTGGGTAAACTCTTGACCAAGAAAAGGTCACCATGTTGGGGTGAACTTAGCTGTAGGGTACGGGCCCTATACTGGGTAAATTTAGGGTTAGGGCCGTTTTTCATGGTAAACTCAATACAGGGTCAGAGTCCTAGCTTACAGTACAGTCGCTCTAAGTTGAGGGCCCGAGTCCGGGGTAAGTTTACTCTAGGGTGAAGGCACTGATTAAGGGAGAGCTAACTCCAGTATTAGGGGCCTTGTCCCGCAGGAATAATCTCAGGGTAAACTCATTCTAGAGTAAGGGTCTTTTTATTCATCCCAGAACAAGAGCCCTGTCTTACCGTAAACTCACTGTAGGGTGAGGGCCCTGTTTTGTGGTAAACTCATTTCAGTTGCAGAAACATTAGCTAAAGGCCAAATTAGAAAAAAAGGGAAAAATTTAGACTTTAGCAAAACAGCTACCATAAAGCTAAAATATTAGCTAAAGTCAAAAATTTCCCTAAAAACTGAAAAAAGCCTAAATCAGCCATAGCAGCTTGTGTGTTGCTGAAACATTAGCTAAACTCCAAATTAGCCTAAAAAAACGAAAAAAGCCTCAATCAGCCAAAACAGCTGAAACAGTTTTTGAAACATTAGCTAAATGCCAAATTAGCCTAAAAATTTTGAAAAATTCATAATTAGCGAAACAGCTACCATAAAGCTAAAACATTAGCCAAACTCTAAATTAGCCTAAAAAAACTAAAAAAGCCTCAATCAGTCAAAACAGCTGAAACAGTATTTGAAACATTAGCTAAATGCCAAATTAGCCTAAAAATCTGAAAAATTTCTAATTTAGCAAACCAGCTACCATGAAGCTAAAATATGAGCTAATATCTAAATTAGCCTAAAAAAACGAAAAAAAGCCTAAACCAGCCAAAACAGCTAGCGTGTTGCTAAAACATTAGCTAAATGCCAAATTAGCTTAAAAACAGGAAAAATGTCTAATTTAGCCAAAGCACTTTGGGAGCCGAGCCAAAAGTGGTGGAGGGCCGGATCCGGCCTGCGGGCCGTAGATTGGGGATCTCAGCTCTAGACTAACCCCCTATTTTGGGATAAACCTCATCAGAGTGGGAGGTCCCCATAGCAAGGTAAATTCCCGTCTTGTCCGCACCTTGTCCTCTAGAAAGAAAAAACTGGGATCTCCCTGAGGTACCTGGTGAGGTACCCGGTGGCTTCTCCGGGTGCATCACCGTCCCCTGATGGCTCATGGTGCCGGTTTTAAGGTTCAGGAATCATTACCTATCGTCTTTCCCATCCAATCTCGTACCGGTGGACCAACGTCCAACGACTGTCGACGTGGAATCCTTATGTAATTACTATTTACCACCAACTCCTCCAACCACTAGTGCCTTTCTCCAAAGTCCACCCCTCATGACTTTTAACGATTGTACACGGAAAACAAATCCGTGCCGCCATTTTGTAGTGTGGTAGTTTACGTCCATGAGTTGATTGTTCCACTGGTTCCAGAAGGAAACAACCTCCTGTTTTGAAAATGATAGTCTGACTTCCAAATTCTAAGATTTTTAGAACTATTATTAAAGCTGTATTTGGTGTTTATTCTCTAGTCGGTGAGCCAACACTCGTCTACTGGACGTTGTTGGGTTGAGTGGGTCAATTGTTTGTCCTGTTTTAGGCTTCATTTGGGGTTGATTTTAGAGCCAGTCTGTCTCGTGTGTTAAACTCAAACCCAGTAGATTCTGGGATTCCATGGTCATTGCACATGTGCAGGTCATCTTGTTGGGGGGTCATGTTTGGTCAATTTGCCCTCTCGTACCAACAAGTATCTCTTGACCGCCTCGGTTTATCGACGGTTCTCCTCACTGAAGGTCAAACGAAGCGGCGCGGCGACGGTTTGAGGTGGCGCTCCTTTAAGGTGAGCCCAGATTATTTCTTCTAATTTCCGGGGCTTTTATTTGCCCCCTTTCCCCCCGTGGTTAAAGGCGGAGGCTGATTTCTGCCGCGATTCCCCGACTTAATTTTAAAACCCTTTTTACTCATCACACAGACATTAGACACCCCCCCCACCACCACCCCGAGCCGGGCTCACACAGGAACGCCGGCCGACCACAGGGAGGGGTATAAACTAGCTTTCTCCCCCCACCCCACCCCCCCCACCCCAACACAATTAATTGGTGTACAGCCGTGTGCATATATGATAACAGCGGATTTTTTTCCCCAACACACACACACACCTCCCCGACAAGGAAAAAGGGAGGTTAATTAATGTAAGGGGCCTCGCGTTCACCGCCACTGTCACCCCCTCCTCCCCCTTCTCCATCAACCCCCCCCCAACCCGCCCTGAGAGCCTTGATTCTTCGCTAATGACCTAGTTCTTTTAATGAGCGGTATTAACCCCTGGCTACAGTCGCCCAGGTCTTAATTGTCAAGCCAGGCTGAAAGCGCAGGAGACGCTCGCCCATCAGCAGGTAAAGGCGCCGCCGCCGCCGCCGCATTAGAGCGCGGCTCCTCGCCGGGGCCTCGGGACGGACAAACAAAAATAAAGTGTGGGGGGGGGAAGGGGTCGCTGCGGTAACGGTCACTTTCATCCACCAACTCAATATTTATTTATTTATTTATTTATACGATGATGATGATGATGATGATCACCCCCCCCCTCCTCCTCCTCCTCCCCCCCACACTTTTATCTCATTTCGGGTCGCCTCCCGCCGCGACCCAAGTCGACAGAGAGGGGTAGGGGCCTCGAAATATATGAAAAAAAATATATAATCAGAAAACCTGCAAACTCATTAAGACAAAAAAAACTGGAAAAAAACGAAGGCAGAGCGGGTCCTTTCATTTACTGAAAACGTGATTAAAAATTCCCCTTTATGTTGCACCCCAGAGGTGGGTTTTAAAATTCAAACACTATTTACGATTAGGCACAATATAAAATAAATCCAATAATAAGATATAGAAATATAGACACCTAATTAAGAGCCTCATGAAACACTAATGAAAGAAAAGTCCAAAATAGCAGGTTGGATTCTGGAGCTTTTTTCTGGGCGTAGAAGTTCCTAAATTAGAAGTTTGGATGTTTTTCTTTCTGAAATCAGTGAATTCTGCTTAATCGGAAAAGGAGGAAAACAGCGACCGAGCGGGGAGGAAGTCGGTCAGATTAGCCGCCTCCGTTGACCAAATTTGGGCGTGTTCCCCGCGTCAGGAAATGAGTCCATTTCCCATCAGGACGCCGCGGCTCTCACTTTACAGCCGGGAGTATTAGCGGTAATAAACGCGGCTGTCAATCTGCGGCAGGGCGGGGGCTCGGCCGTGTGTCGGATAACGCCGAAGGGGAGGAGGAGGGGGGGGAGAGGTAGAGGGCCGTTGCCGTGACAGCCTGTCGGTCAGATCGGGGGAAGGGGAGACCTTGACCCGAGCTGTCCAACGAGCCCCGGAGCGGTCGGACCGGCGGCGCGGAGGGCACCTGACTGCTAAAGAAAGTCAGAAGTTTGACTCAGCTGTAGCTACAGGACCGGACGTGTCATCGAGTCGTCTCTAGTCCGCCTTCTGAGGTGTGACTGTGAGTAAGAAACCTCCCACATGACCTTCGTACAGGAGCGGGAGAGTATTCCACATCCAAATGTGACAAAGTGGAAATAAACCTGAGACTATTTAGCGCTTCAGCGCTACAAAATCACCGTGAGGTGTGGCTTATCCGCACAAATCTGCGTTTAATCCGACTCAGAATCAGTTGGAAGTACGTTAAGTTATGCTAGTTCAAAGATTTTATGTTATTTAGGTGTTAAAGGGTTAAAAAGTTGGATTTAATCAAAATAAAATCTCAACATTAAATTCAAAACTTTTTTTTTACTATAGATTAACTTTTACGTGTTAGCAACAACCGCTAACATGTAGCACACCGCTATTGGAGTGGACTAATAATGTGAAATCAGCTGTGAAAAGGTGTTTATGTCTATGTAAAAAAAAAAAAAAAAACTAAAATGCGAAAAAGATGTGCTATTTCAAACATTGCATGCTAGGTCTTAACTTAGCTAAAGGCTGTTAGCCTTAAAACCCACTAGAACTGAAGCTTTCCTGATTACGAAAATAATCTATAGAAACAAAATAATCTGAAAAATGATAAAAGACGCTAAAAAATGGAATAAAATTCTAAATATGTGTTATTTACTGTATAAAACGAAATTAGACTGTACGCTATGCTAGCTACATGCTAATCAAGAGCAGTCGAAATAAATGCAGTTTTAAAAGTGATGTATTTGTGACATAAACATATCTGCTTAAATAAAGAGCTCTCAGCAACAGAGAAGGGAGGCGGGAACAGAGTTGCCCCGCCCACAACTGAGAGGTGAGTCTCTAATGAACTCCTGTTGTTCTTCAGAAAAAGTTCAAGTTTTTGAGTTTGGCTAAAATTTTAATTTTTCGCACCATCAATAAAATGGTCTATTTTAGAACTTGTGTAAGATATAAGGCGAACTAAACTTTAAGACGCATTTAGTGACATGAATGAGTTAATTGGCTTGAGTAGCATTATCTAGATTGGCTAAGAGGGTGGGATTAAATAAGTTTTTTTAACTTCCTCCCACCCCTTTTTGAACACTATGTTATGTGTTACTGTTCCTTTGTTTACTCTTTTGTTTTCTGTTTGACTGTTTTAAATAGTGTTCAAAATAAACTGAAACTGAAGACTTGAGTCTGTCAGTCATAAGGACTTGTGTTTACATACATTTTTAAAAAATTTTAAGCGTTAGCCATATTAGCATATTCACAATTTCTATGACTCCCAATCTTGTTTGCAAAATGTAAAAGACAGACTGCGGCCCTGAACAAATGTAACTTGCAACTGGACAAACGCTAACTTCAATTTAATTGTAGTAAAAGTAAAAAAAAAAAAAAACTGACGTTGCTACAAGTTAGCCGCATTAGCATATTTCGCAATACTTGTAACCCACACTCTTGGTAGTAACATGGAAAGCCTATGTAAAGAGACTGTAAAGATGTAAACAGACTGACACCAAAAAAATAAACGTTATTGTCATGCTAGTTATTTACACGTGTAAAAACGTGGAACTCCCGACGTCTTTGTTAACACGTTCAAGAAAACAGACAAATACCTCCAAAACAAACGTAGTTTTGACTACGCTAACTATCAACATTGTTAGTAACACACGTAAACAAAAACAAAAAAATAGTGTCCATTGAGATAGAGTTTAGCCATGTTAGCATTAGCAATGTTAGCTTATACACAGTATCCATAACGGTTAACCTTGTGAACAACACTGATAGAGTTAAAACAAAGCTACTGAAGCTACTGTGGGTATGCTAACGTCTAGCCTTGCTATTAATGTGTTCAGAAAAAAAGCACTTCTGCACTGTTATACGTTAGTCACATTAGCGTATTAAAAATATTTGTAGCTCACCACCTTGGCAGTAACATGAGTTAAAAAAAACAGACCAATAGCACTAAAACAAATGTAAATGTTACTGTGACTGTGCTAACCCCAAACCTTGTTAGTGACACAAAAAAAAGCAGATTAACAATATATGCAACTCCCAAACTAGTTTTACAGAAAGTCCAACATGCTACATGTTAGCCATGTTAGCATATGCAAAATACCTCTCAACTCCTAACTTTGCTTACAACACATAAAGAAAAATACAGTTAAAAAAAAAACAAACTACTTTGGTATGCTGACTTCCAACATGGTTACTAATCCGATAAGAAAAAAATAAAAAAAAATGCCCGGAGCCGCTATATGCTAGCCACGTTAGCCTACTCAAAATACCCAACCTTTAACATGTAAAAAAAAGAAACAGGTAAAACAAATGTTACTATGGCTACGCAAACTCCCAATCTTTACCAATGTAAAAAAAAAAGTAGTATGTCACCGCTACTTGTTAGCTGCATTAGCGCAATTACAATAACATTCAGTTTTGTTTGCAACACTTAAGAAAACAAACGTAAGTGTGACTATGCTAACTCCTATCCTTCTTAGAAAACGAAAAAAAAACTCAATTCAAACACCGATACTTGTTAGCCGCGTTAGCATAATTAAAAACCCAACGTTGTTTGCAACACATGAAATAAAGCTAATGGTTCTAAAACAAACTTAAGTGTGTCTACGCTAAATTCCATCCTGGTGAGTAAAAAAAAAAAAAAAAAAAACAGTTAAACTTTAGCTATGTTAGCATATTGGTAAAAACACCAAAATTTGATAAAAAAAAACACTAATGTTTAAGTAGAGAAACTAAACACAACTAGAGATATTACATATAAATTATTAACACCTTTAAGCTAATTTTAGAGTGAAAAAATGTAGTAATCCCAATTAAAAGAGCTGAAAGTGAAGAATGGATCTTTAATGCTAATATGCTAATAGCTAAACATTTTTCAAAATTACTCCACATTAAAAAGGCGGTTTATTCCACCCACATAGACGCAAATATCTATTTTTATAACATTTAAGCGATCTAAAAACACATTCATGCTATAAAGATGTTCGAGTAAACATGAATGTGTGGCCTAAAGTCAAGCTGGACAGGCGGGTCACCCGTGACGAATCCCCGCGTGATGTCATGCAGACTGCAGCCGATGACTGTTAAAAGCTCATAAAAGACGGGATCCGGTCTAATAGTTGATTATTTGGCTAAAGACGCATCGACTCCGCGCGTAAAGCTCGACCTGCTGCTGCGTTTAGGTGCAAATTAATTAAGAAGAAAGCACTGTGGGTAAAAGACATCAAACCGTCGTGCTCCTTTACCTAAACCAGAGCACCTTAAGGAACCTCGGCTGCTTCCTGTGTCACCGCGGACATAACTCATGCGGGGGGGGGGGACTCTGGCGTGTACTTTTGTGAGGTTCTAAAAGCAATAAACGAGAATATCCTGCCTGAATAGAGACTCTTAAGAACCTTCACGGTGAATTTGAGGAGGGGCAGATTCGCCGATGCCTCGGGAGCCACGAAAATGCCTTTCCCCCTTAAGCCCCTCGGCATTCTGGGGGCTGGGGGGGGAAGGAGGGCGAGGAAGAGGAGACGCTATTTCCTCCCTCCACCTACTCCCCATCGCTGCCTTTTTCATCTCCCTCCGAAGTAATGCAAGATGAAACCATGCGAGCGGCATCATCATTACCACCATCATCATCATCATCATCATCGAGGATCCCCTCCCAGTGGTCATTTTTCGGCGGTGTCAGCGCAGGTTGCGACCCCGTAATCCGTGACTGCTTTAGAATTTTCCCTTTTTTTTTTTTTTTTTGGGGGTTTTCGCTGTTGCCCCGAAGGCTTGGAAGATGCTCCACGTTTATACCCCCTAATCTGGGTTTCATCTCCAGCCTCGCTGTGACAGATGGTTATAGGCACACAATAGCATTAAGAGTTTGCTTTTCTTTTTCCCTCCTTTTGCCTAAGCCCCTTCCCCCTTCTTCTGTACTATAAACAGCGATCAGACACTCGCGGGCAGGTATTCACGTCCTTTTACATTTTTTTTTGCCCACCATAGGTTCGCTTTTTACCCCCCCAACCACCACCGATCTATCCGTGGAGCAAACAAACACCGGCGTGGCGTCATAAATTCCCAACGTCGCTCCAATTTCAATGCCGTGTCACACGAGAGGCGCCGCGTGATGCATGGGGGTAAATAAGGTGGGTAAAATTAGCTGCTCCTGTCATCCCTTACCTTTCAAACCCCCCCCCTTTTCCCCTCTAAGGCATCCTGGGAAATTGACTGCACGCTGGATTTTCAAAATTAGCCTCCTTAATGTTAGCCAGACAAACGGGGTTGGGCGGGGCCGCGGTAATGCCCGCGCCGGTGTCAACCGGAGCAGATTAATTACGAATTTTCCACCTCATTTTGAGCCGGGATCCGGCGGCGCGCAGGAGGAGCAGCGGTAAAGTATGCAGGTAATGCATATTTTGATGCGCCGCCTTATGAATCTGTTTAGTCGAGGCCTAGTCGGCGGCGCCGCCGCCCTAACCGCGGCGGCAGAAGAGTCGGCTTGTTTGAATGGGAGGTCTTTATTAATCATAGTTACACCTCAACAACATCCAGGTTCTAGATCCGGTGTCATTCGGGTTTGGCCAGGAGATGACAAAGTTATACCGAGCACCCTGGCGAGCACTGGCGTGCTAACCGTTTGATGGAACAAGTGATCGTCGCTTTCGGTGCTGAATATAAGACGCGATGAGATGTTTTGGGTTTCAGAGGAAGTCGTTGCGATGCCTGACGGTACCAGTAATGGCTCTCCAAGAGCTCCGAGGTGAAAGGCAGTTTCGGTAAGGTGTCGATTCTGCTGAATCGTTACAACTCAACCATTTCTAGTTTTGTTCAGGTTCAGTAAGAAGACAGACGACCACGAAAACCGGGCCAAACACACCCGGGATATATCTCAGGTCTCTTAGGCCTAAAGACACCAGGGATGGCTCTCCAAGAACTTAAAGGTGAAAGTTGCTTTTTCATGTGCCAGGAACACATACTCTGTGCGGGGCGACCGTGGTGCAGCGGTACGGTGGTCGACTCCTGATCGGATGATTGCGAGTTCAATTCCCCGCCCATGTGTTGAAGTGTCCTTGAGCAGAAGACTGAACCCACGTGTGGCACCAGTGTTCAGCAGTGTAAATGTGTGTGACCAGGTAAATGAGACTGTGACTATCAGGTGCTTTGGGCCTTCAAGGACGGTAGAAAAGAACTTTACAAATATACAGCGTCTACCATCTACAACCCAACCAATTGGCAACCACAGGGACTCCACTAAAGGGGCTCAAAGTTAATCACGGTGTGCACACCAACTATGGGAGTGAAGGAGTTGGGTTGTGTTGGTTCTGATCAGCTGCAGAGCTGCAACACAACCACTTCCAGGTTCTAAAATGTGTTGTTTGGGTTTGGTAGAGTATTGGGTAAACCTTGTTGATCCATTTAAGGTCTCTTCAGGTTTTGACATATGAGTTGATAAGGTAAGGTTTCGATAAGGTTAGTTGGTGAGTTGAGTTGTCAGAAAGGTAAATCGTTAAGGCAGGGGTCGGCGACCTTTAACAGTAAAAGAGCCATTTCGACTTGTTTTCTACTGATCAGAACCTAGAAGGAGCCGCATTGACTTACATTAGCCTTTAAGAAATTTGGATTTGCATTTATAACCTCCTTTTTGTTTTTTTATTTTTTCAATAAATGTGAATAATGTTTATTTCTGGAACGAAGGAAAGCAATAAAACTAGCATCTCTCAAAAAGGGATTTTTAAAAAAATGTTTTTAACTTGAGTAGCAAAAAAGCTAGCTGGTTGCTTAATTACTAGCTGAACTTCAAATTAGCATAACAGTACTCTGTAAATTAAATCATCAAAAAACTTAAGCATGTTGCTGAAATAAAAGCTAAACTCAAAATTAGCCTAAAAGTCCCAGTACATAACAAATTAGCGAAAGATATTAGCATATTGCTAAAATATTAGCTTAACTCCAAATTAGCATAAAAAAACTAATTATTTGCCCAAAAAAAAGCTAGCTTGTTGCTAAATTACTAGCTGAACTCCAAAATAGTCTAAAATTCCTTAATAAACTAACTTAGTCAAAAATGTTAGCATGTTGCTAAAATAGAAGCTAAATTCTAAATTATAAAAAAAAAAAAAATTTCAGTAGATAACAAATTAGCAGAAAACATGAACATTTCACTAAAATATTAGCTAAACTGCAAATTAGCATAAAATTCCTTTTCTAAATTGGTCAAAAACGTTAGCATGTTGCTAAAATGGAAGCAAAAACTTTAAATTATCCTAAAAACCCACGAGAAAACATATTAGCCAAAAACGTTAGTATCCAGTTTTTTTGAAAATGACTTTTAGTTTAGTTATTAATTCAGTAAAAATTCCTTAGTCAAAAACGTTAGCATGTTGCTAAAATCGAAGCTAAAATCTAAATTATTTAAAAAAAATTTCAGTAGATAACACATTTGCTAAAAACATAAGCATTTTACTGAAATATTAGCTAAACTGCAAATTAGCATAAAATTCCTTATAAACTAAATTGGTCAAAAACGTTAGCATGTTGCTAAAATAGAAGCTAAAACTTTAAATTATCCTAAAAACCCACGAGAAAACAAATTAGCCAAAAACGTTAGTATCCAATTATTTTGAAAATGACTATTTTATTTATCTTCATCCAGAGAGCCACTATGGAGGGATGAAAGAGCCACATGTGGATCTGGAGCCGCAGGTTGCAGACCCCTGCGTTAAGGTAAGGTGTGGATAAGGTAAGTTGTTAAGGTAAGGTGTAAAAAAGATAAATAGTTAAGACAGGGGTCGGCAACCTTTAACAGTAAAAGAGCCATTTGGCCTCGTTTTCTACTGATCAAAACCGAGAAGGAGTTAGCCTTTAAGGAATTTGGATTTGCATTTGTAACCTTCTTTTTGTTTTTTTTTTTATTTTTTTAATAAATGGGAATTATGTCTATTTCTGGAACGAAGAAAAGCAATCAAATATATAAGAAACTAGCATCTCTCAAATGGGATTTTTAAAAAAAATGTTTTTAACTTAAGTAACAAAAAAGCTAGCTGGTTGCTTAATTAGCTGAACTTCAAATTAGCATAACATTTCTCTGTAAAATAAATCAGCAAAAATATTAGCATGTTGCTGAAATAAAAGCTAAACTCAAAATTAGCCGTAAAGTCATAGTAGATGAAAAAATTAGCAAAAGATGTTAGCATATTGCTAAAATATTAGCTTAACTCAAAATTAGCATAAAAAACTAATTAGATGCCAAAAAAACTAGCTTGTTGCTTAATTACTAGCTGAACTCCAAAATAGTCTAAAATTCCTCAGTAAGCTAACTTAGTCAAAAACGTTAGCATGTTGCTAAAATAGAAGCTAAATTCTAAATTATTAAAAAAAATTTCAGTAGATAACAAATTAGCAGAAAACATAAACATTTCACTAAAATATTAGCTAAACTGCAAATTGGCATAAAATTCCTTATAAACTAAATTGGTCAAAAACGTTAGCATGTTGCTAAAATGGAAGCTAAAACTTTAAATTATCCTAAAAAACCCCACGAGAAAACATATTAGCCAAAAATGTTAGCATCCAGTTTTTTTGAAAATGACTTTTAGTTTAGTTATTAATTTAGTAAAAATTCCTTAGTCAAAAACGTTAGCATATTGCTAAAATCGAAGCTAAATTCTAAATTATTTAAAAAAAATTCAGTAGATAACAAATTAGCAGAAAACATAAGCATTTTACTGAAATGTTAGCTAAACTGCAAATTAGCATAAAATTCCTTAGTAAACAAAATTGGTCAAAAACGTTAGCATGTTGCTAAAATGGAAGCTAAAACTTTAAATTATCCTAAAAACCCCACGAGAAAACAAATTAGCCAAAAACGTTAGTATCCAATTATTTTGAAAATGACTTTTAGTTCATTTTTCTTCATCCAGAGAGCCACTATGGAGGGATGAGGGATGCAGACCTCTGCGTTAAGGTAAGTGGTTAAGGTGTGGTTCTGATTCTGCTTCGTCGTTACAACTCAATGGCTTTCAGTGTCATTTGGGTTCAGTAAGAAGATGGCGGAGCGCCAAACTCAGGACGAATGCACCGGCGATGCATTTCACGCCTCTTCAGGTGGAGGAATCCCAACCTTCATCCAAGACGCGTCCCAGTGAGACGATGATGATGATGCGGAATCAAAGACTCGAGGCTGGGCCCGCCTCTTGGGTTTCAGTGGATGACGTCGAGCCGTTCGATCCCTGACGACACCAAGAACAACGAGATGAAAGCTGCGTGGAACACTGTGTGACATCACGACCGAGTCCCGTCTACAGGCACTTGTCGGTTAGTTTGGAGTCAAAGAGTCGACTCTCCTCTGAGTCGTTACAACCCAACTCCTCCGGGTTCTGGATCAGGTGTCGTTCGGGTCCAGTGAGGGGACGGACGAGGGCCAAACGCGGCGGCGGCGGCGATGCCGTTCAGGTGGTGACAGTGTGAAATCAGAAACCCGGGGCTGGCGCGGCGCGTGGCGTTTTGGGTTTCAGGGGACGCCGTCGCTCCGTTTGATGCCGCACCACACCGGCGATGGTTTTCCAAGAACTTAAAGGTGAAGGCCGCGCTCCTCTCCCTGGTCGAGGCCTCCGCCAGCGGGGGCGAGGGGCTTTCGGGGCGAGGGGGACACAGAGGTCGAAGAGTCGGATGTGGGTCTGCCGGAACCCGCCGAGGATTAACACAAGCGCTGCGCTCAGGACATATGGCATTTGTCATCTCCCACTGGGATGGAGGCTCTCCCGTGCCCCCCCCACCCCCTCGCCACATCCCTCAATCCGACTTTCCCCTCCCACCCCTCGCCGCTCCTGTTGGGATTTAAAGGCTTGGGGTGCTTTAGTTGTTTACTGTGCATTAAACGGCCCCCGTTTTTTTCGTTCACACCCCCCCAAACTTGGCAGCGTTAAGAGGGGGGCTCAGCGGCGGGAGAGAGAGGGTGCTGACGCGGTGGAGAAGGTGTTCTAATTCCATGAGATGAAGCGGAGAGGGCAGGCGTGGAGAAGACGGTGACACCTGCGACCGAGCGGCTCAGGCGCTCAAAGCCGACGGGGATTTTAGAGGAAGCAGGTTTTAAACGTCCAGCAGTTTATTGTACTTTAGCTCCGTCCAATCAGAACGGGTCATGGAGAGAGAAAGTTCATAGACTAAAACACAATCAAAGGTTTGTCCAAAAATAATAATATAGAAAACCTCCATAAAGATCAAATCTGTTTTAATTTAAGGAGAAAAGTGAACCGCCACCTAGTGGTGACCTGGCCAAACAGGAAATCAAACATCTGACCTTTGACCTTTATCAATATAAAATCCTATTAGTACAATCAGAGGTTCTAAAGTAGTTAAAACATCCATTTTCATGTGAATAGAATAGACATTTGCCTTTAATCAGCCACCTAGTGGTGACTTTTTTTTTCTCCGTAATAAGCCCCGCCCCCAACCATAGAATAGAAACACGTGACCCTTGACTTAACTTTGGCAATATACGATCATATATCAAAAAAAGAGTTTTCCATTGAAATAAATGGAGATGAACTTTTAACCAGCAACCTAGTGGTGACTGAGTGAACTGACTTGGCTCCACTTTTTCTTTAAATGAAGCCACACCCCCAAACAGGAAAATAAACATCCGACTGCTAAACTTTCTTAAAAAAATCCTGTTATATTGGTAGAATGAGAAGTTTAAAAAAAATGTAAAATTAAGTTTTGATTTAAGGAAATTAAAATTTGAACTTAACTATTTTCTTTTTAAATTAAGCTCACCTCCAATCATGAAAGTTAAAAACCTTTGATTTAACTTTGTTGATATATAATTATATCATGTCGGGAATTGTTTCCGTACAATCAGAAATTTTTTGTTTAAATTAAAAGCCACACCCCCAGACCTGACCCTTGTTTAAACTTTTTCCTAATCATAATTATATCTTAGAGGTTTTTAAATAGATGAAAAGGTTGATGGAAATAAAAATTGACTTTCAGCCAGCCACCTTGTGGTGACCAAGTGAAGTGACTTGGCTCCGTTAAGCCCCGCCTCTAAGCAGGAAATCAAATCACCTTAATTAAACTTTTCGATAAAAAATCTTTTCAAATCGGTAAAATCTGAGGTTCTACTGGGTAAAAGAAAGGGTTTTAACCAGCCACCTAGTGGTGACCTGGGAAACTGACTTGAACTTACCTTTTTTTTTTTTTTTTAATTAAGCTCACCTCCAACCATTAAAGTTAAAAACCTTTGATTTAACTTTGTTGATTGTTTCAGTAGAATCAGACAATTTTTGTTTAAATTAAGCCACACCCCCTGGACCAGAAATCAAACACCTGACCCTTGTTTAAACTTTTTCCTAATCATAATTATATCTTAGAGGTTTTTAAGTAGATGAAAAGGTTGATGGGAATATAGATTGACTTTCGGCCAGCCACCTAGTGGTGACCAAGTGAAGTGACTTGGCTCCATTAAGCCCCGCCTCTAAGCAGGAAATCAAATCATCTTAATTGAACTTTTTGATAAAAAATCTTTTCAAATCGGTAAAATCTGAGGTTTAAAAGAAAAAGTTTTAACCAGCCACCTAGTGGTGACGCGGGAAACTGACTTGGCTCCAGAATTTTTTTTTTTTTTTTTTTTTTTACAAATTAAGCCTTGAACAGGAAATCAATTTATATAATTTTTTTGATTTAAGTAATTGATTATTAATAATATCTGAGGTATTAAAGGAAAGGGAGTATGGGCTTATTTGTAACCAGCCACCTAGTGGTGACATAATGAACTGACTTGGCTCCACCTTTTTTTTTCCCCAACCAGGAAGTGTAAAGCCACCTCTTGACTTATCTTCTTCAATATTAAATCTCATGGTACCAGTGGTTTTCACTGATGTGAAACGATCCTTTTGATGGAGCCGGAGCGCTCCTCCTTTAATCCACCGTTGTTCATGGAGGTTTTTATTGCACATGTGCTTCTGCTTTAAAGCAGATTATTGAAGCCGCTCTGCAGCCGTACAGACGTTTGACGAACGGCGCTCCGAGGCCTCGCCACTCCCGTCTTCAGCGCTATCATCCCGCCTCACGAGCAGGTACGCCTTCGTCATCCTCCGTCTTCATAAAGAGACGTGTTATTATAACAAGATGGAGTGCTTTGGGTTTTTCTCTTTTTATGGGACGGAAAATCGAGGCTTGTAATTCGCCGGTTGATGTTTATTGTGCGCCTCCCGTGTCTAGAGACGCTTGATAAACAGCAAAAAAAAAAAAAAGGTGTTGGAGTATCTTGCCAAAATAATGCCCCATTCAGCGCAGCTACCGTGTGAAAATGCCCCCCCCCTCCACCGGCTCATATTTCACCGGCGGAACGAGCGGGTTGCCGTTTTGGCCCGGTGATGAATTACACCGGAGCACATTCCTTATGGGAAATCTGGATAGTGCAGGAGGGGGGGGTCCACGACAAATTGCCTTCACTGCCAGTTAGTCCGTGTTCCTTTCTTCCCTCTGTTGTCGGAGGGGGGGGGGGGGTTTATTTGGTTAGGCGGAGGTTATTTTGTGTTCTGCGAGACGTTTGAAAACCCCCTCCAGGTAAAAGAGGGACGGGGGGGTGAATGTGAAGCAGCGGGGAAAACTTTCTCTTTTTTTTATTTTTTTTCTCAGGTGATGATCCGCCTCATCAGTTCTGTCGATACCTGTTAAACGAAGGGAGGGAGAGTGAAGCGGAGCGCCCCGGGAGAGGGGGCTGGAGCGTTGCCAGATCATGGTTTTTAGGTTGTTTTTTAAGGTTTGTCGACAGAACGAAGGAGCTGAACGAGGTTTGTGGATCAAGAGATCTGAAGAGTGAACTCCTCCTCTAAGCCAGGGTCAAAAGGTCAACCCCCCCCAAGCCATGTAAGAACGTCCAACTTTTTGCGGGTGATTTTAACATTATAGTAAATACTTTAACATTACATTTAACTTTAAAAGTGTTGATGTGAATCAGACACCCGGTGGTGATTAGGTGAACTGTCGTGGCTCCACAGAGAGAATCGGAATACCCCCTTTCCATCAAACTACTTGACCTTTGACCCTACATCTCTAGATCAAACTATACATTTGAAATAAAATGTAGATAGAAAGTTGTTACGTCACTTATAAAAAAATATTAATAGATTGGGTCAAAGGTCACCCGTCAAATTAGTTTTTTTTTTTTTTTTATTAAGCCCCTCCCTCACCCAAACAAAAAATCAAACAAGCTATAGTAGAATGACTGGGGGCGGAGCTTTATGTTATATTATATGGGGGGGCCAAAGTTTTTGGAAATGTAGCTATAAAAAGTTTTATTATTATTATTATTATTTTTTATTTTATTTAAACTTTTTTCTTTCTAAAAAAACTGGTTTTATTAACGATCAATATTGACTCAATAATTGGGGGAAGCTTTTTGCTGGGGAGTCGGGGGAGGGGCAGCTGCCACGCCCTTGCCCACCGTGTAGCTCTGCCCACGAGCATAGCCTAAAAACAGTCAACGTAAAATGCATCTAAAAAAATTGTGAAAGCGAAAAAACTTATTTTGAAGTCTTGAATATTACGGTTGGAAAGCAATAGAAAGAGTGGGCGGAGCATAAAAGTACTTCAATGGATAAAAATTTTTGTTTATAACATATTAGAGAAATTTACAGTATTTTTTTTTTAACATTTGTTGATACGTTTTGTTTAAGTTCTATTTTAATCTTTGGGGAAATTCAACTGTAACTTTATTACGTAAGAAATGATGAACGTTTACGTCAACAGTTATAGCTAGCTAATATATCTTTATTTTGGTCTCCTTTGTCGCAGTTTTAAAGCCTCTACATGGGTGTGGATATTGTTTTTTATGTCTAATCTGGGAGAAATTTACCTCAAAGATTACATTTTGATAGCTAAATAATGAAAACTCCTTCGCTAGCAAACACCGTTCACTAACAGCCCAACGGTTAGCCACTTTTTACGCTAATTTTTTTCTTTCTGTTTGCATTTGTGTAAAAAAGTCTTTAAAATTTATTGTCCTCTATATCCTTTCTTGATAAAAATAAAGCACATTTTTTTAAAAGTGTACGTCAGATGCAGAGAAAAACGTGCTAACACACCTAGCTTAAACAAGCTAGCAAAAATCCAAAGTCGGTTTTGCTAGTTTTAATGATGGAGACAAAACCTTTGCTAAAATAGATCATTAACACTATTTTCCTCTTGAATCCCGTAGATATCTGCACACTTGGGAAAAAAAAATGTTGAAATTAGAAATAGTACACTTTAAACAGCGTTAGCATGGCGAGCTAGCGCATATTGAAAATGCTAATCTCTGGATCAAGCTGAACAAAATGATATAACATACATTAGGATTACATTAGGAATGTGGGCGTGGCTAACACAAATTTCTGTTGCCAAGGAAATCCAAAATTTTACTTTTGCCGATTCTTCTAAAAGTTACACGGACGTGTTCGTAACCCTCGGGAGACCAAAAAATAAAATAGTTGCTATGGAGATAAAACCATCAGAAAGTCGCCATTTTGAAAAAATTGAATCATGCCTCATGGAACTCCAACCAGGCTAGCACAAATTTCCGTTGCCAAGGAAATCCAAAATTTTACTTTTGCCGATTCTTCTAAAAGTTACACGGACGTGTTCGTAACCCTCGGGAGACCAAAAAATAAAATTGTTGCTATGGAGATAAAACCATCAGAAAGTCGCCATTTTGAAAAAATTGAATCATGCCTCATGGAACTCCAATCAGGGTGGCAGTGGCGGGAGAGGTTGAGAGTAGAAAGAGGTAGGCCACACAACGCTTTTATTTTGAAAGTGATTTGTTTAGAGAGTATTGCAGTGCTCATTAAAAATGTATGCCAAATTTTCTTCAGAGGATAAAAAAAAATAAAACTTTTTGGTTAAAAAAAGGTTCATACATTGGAGTTCTTAAGAAAGACGTAAGAGGAAAGATTCAGAATAAAACTTTAACCTCTTCCCTAACACAACGAGCTTCCTGTTTCCTATCAGTCAACACAGATTAGAATTGTTCCCGCTAACATTCGTCCACGTTCCTCTCTTTACCTAATTCAAACCCGAAGGAGCGATCAGAGAAAGAGAGCATCTGTTCCTCGCATTGTTCCTGGAGACCCGCCCCTTTCATCCTCCACTTTGGGTGTTTACCGCACAAACAGACAACAGCGGGCTTACAGGCCCCGGCGGCGTCGAGGGATTACCTCCCCGTCAATCCCAATCTACCTCAGACCGGATCCCGAAATTTATGAGTCGGCTTAATCCAACCTCTGTTCGGGACGGAGAGATTACCGACGGGATACTTGTTACCGAAAAATCCGTGTGGCGACAGGGCGGAATAGGTGGTCTCCGCTCTTGTCGGTTTGTCTGATTTATTGGGATCCCTCACCGGTGGCGGCGGCGGCGGGGGGCTTCGTCTTTCATCAGGCTGTCAGGGCGCGCGGGTGGCGACGCAAGCAGGAGGTGGGGTGCAGAGAAAAGGGAAGGTGGTTCTTTCTGCTGATGGGGCATATTTTCCGTCAACTGTTTCTGGCAGATGAGAGGGTGAGATAAAGCCTCGCCAAGGGGGGGTCTCTCGGCTCTTCAGCCTCCCGCCGGAGCGCCCCTTCTCTTTTTTTCTGGTTAAAAAGAAAAAAAAACAAAAACAGGGGTGAAGTAATTACCGCGGGCGCGTGCTCGGTAATTACAAAGCGCCCCGTCACGCCGGCGTCAGGTAATGGCCTCGCTTGCTCCGCCGGCGGCGATAACACAGGTGAGACGAATCGGAGAAAACAGATCTGATGGTAAAGAAATGGCGTTTCGATAGGGCGGCGGGCGGGGGAGGGGTCATTGACTTCGGTCTCCGCAGGTACAAGCTTCTGGATTTATTAGCATGAAATTAGCTGAAATATTAACGGCTAAGGCTATCGGCCGGATTCTCGTTTGGTGGCTCTTCCGGTGGCGTTCGCCGGATCCCAGCCCACACCAACGCGCCGCGTAATTAGCCGAGCGGGGCCCCTAACGCGCGTCTCCTTGAGAGCTTGACCCCATTTGTTTGTGCCGGGGTAATTTCATTACCATTCCCAGGAGCGGCGGCGAGTTAACGCTAAACGCTCACCAGAGAGGCGCGGGGGGGATCAGCGTTTGGCGAGGAGTCAGCGGAGAGGTAGCTCAATAACACTCCTTTCATGTTGACAAATTCCATTACCGCCGTTTGTGCCGTTTTTTTTTTGTTTGGGATAAACCTTTGGAAGGGAACGCTCCTCATCACCCACGCCACCTATGCGGCCTGACAGCGCGCGAAGCTGCCGCGGTCGCCGCCGAGTGCTCGGCGCCGCTTTCACGCCCGCAGGTCTTTGAAGAGTGAAGGTGGCGTCTTCTGTAACCTTCTTCTCTGGATGGGGAGTTCTCCTCCGCTCCTGATTGGGCCAGAAACATCAACATTCCGGAGATTTTTGTCGGCTGTTGAAAGATTTTACCCTCCGAGCTGCGTCTTTGTGTTTCTGACACGACCCGAGAAATTGTTCTGGATTCTGTCGTTTGAGACAGAGAAACGCAGAAGATCGACTTTGAAGAAATACAGAAACTTTAATGTCTGAGTCAGTCTGATTAGAGGAGAGAAAGCTCTGATCTACAGGTGAGGATTTCTGGTATAAGAACACCGAAGTAAGAAACCAGATCATCTGGAGAAAACAAGATTACTCAGAAAAAAACAGATCATCCAGAGAAAACTAGATCGCCTGGAGAAAACCAGATATTCCAGAGAAAACCAGATCATCTAGAGAAAACCAGATCATCCAGAGAAAACCAGATCATCCACAGAACACCAGATCATCCACAGAACACCAGATCACCCAGAGAAAACCAGATCATCCAGAGAAAACCAGACCATCCAGAGAAAATCAGATCACCTGGTGAAAACCAGATCATCCAGAGAAAACCAGATATTCCAGAGAAAACCAGATCATCCAGAGAAAACTAGATCATCCAGAGAAAACCAGATCATCCAGAGAAAACCAGATCACCCAGAGAAAACCAGATCATCCAGAGAAAACCAGATCATCCAGAGAAAACCAGATCACCCAGAGAAAACCAGATCATCCAGAGAAAACCAGATCACCTGGTGAAAACCAGATCACCCAGAGAAAACCAGATCACCTAGTGAAAACCAGATCATCCAGAGAAAACCAGATCACCTGGAGAAAACCAGATCATCCAGAGAAAACCAGATCATCCAGAGAAAACCAGATCACCTGGTGAAAACCAGATCATCCAGAGAAAACCAGATCACCCAGAGAAAACCAGATCATCCAGAGAAAACCAGATCATCCAGGAGAAAACCAGATCATCCAGAGAAAACCAGATCACCTGGAGAAAACCAGATCATCCAGAGAAAACCAGATCATCCAGAGAAAACCAGATCACCTGGAGAAAACCAGATCACCTGGAGAAAACCAGATCACCTGGAGAAAACCAGATCACCTGGAGAAAACCAGATCACCTGGAGAAAACCAGATCATCCAGAGAAAACCAGATCATCCAGAGAAAACCAGATCACCCAGAGAAAACCAGATCACCTGGAGAAAACCAGATCATCCAGAGAAAACCTGATCATCCAGAGAAAACCAGATCACCTGGAGAAAACCAGATCACCTGGAGAAAACCAGATCACCTGGAGAAAACCAGATCATCCAGAGAAAACCAGATCATCCAGAGAAAACCAGATCACCTGGAGAAAACCAGATCATCCAGAGAAAACCTGATCATCCAGAGAAAACCAGATCACCTGGAGAAAACCAGATCACCTGGAGAAAACCAGATCATCCAGAGAAAACCAGATCATCCAGAGAAAACCAGATCACCTGGAGAAAACCAGATCACCTGGAGAAAACCAGATCACCTGGAGAAAACCAGATCATCCAGAGAAAACCAGATCATCCAGAGAAAACCAGATCATCCAGAGAACACCAGATCACCTGGAGAAAACCAGATCATCCAGAGAAAACCAGATCATCCAGAGAAACACCAGATCACCTGGAGAAAACCAGATCATCCAGAGAAAACCAGATCATCCAGAGAAAACCAGATCATCCAGAGAACACCAGATCACCTGGAGAAAACCAGATCATCCAGAGAAAACCAGATCATCCAGAGAACACCAGATCACTGGGAGAAACTGAAGCGCCCAGAGTAAACTGAATCACTCTGAAACCATCGAAGGACCAGCGAACAACCGTAGAGCCCAAAGACTAAAGTCCCTAAACTGTGGCATCCACAGAAAACCGGGTCACCCGAACAAAACCAGATTTGTCCTCAGAAAGCCAAGAGAAAACAAGAGCCTGGAGGTGCTGAATGTCAAAAACTAAAGCTAGAAAACGGAGCCATTCCTAGAAAAACCAAAGAGCTCACAGGAAACGGCGACATCAGAAAACTAAAGAGCCTCACGGAAACGGGACCGCCCCGAAAAGACTGGAGAAAACAAAGCTGGTTCCAACTACACAACAACATGCAAACTCCAGGATCCAACAGAGACTCCTGCAGCTCCATTATTCTACGTTGACATGTCGGACACGTCCACCTGGAGGATCCTGCAGGTCCCTGCAGGTCCCTGCACGGCGGGTCACGCCCCTGAGAGTCGCACACGTTTGTGTGTTTCACACAACCGAGGTTGGAAACGCTCTGATGTCAACAGCAAAGCAAGAAATAAGAAACACATTTCTATCTCTGGCACGGAGGAGACGGCGAGCCCCCGCATCGCGTGTGACAGGGTGCATTGTGGGGAAGCTCTTTATCCCCCCGTACGCACTAAACAGCGATCCGCAGAGGTACGTCCCATCTGAGGACGCGGTCGCTGCAGGTTGGACCCATTAGGGGAGCTTAGTAACTCAAGAAGCAGCAATCTGGGAGCAGAGGAGGAGAAGCGGAGGCATGACTCAGCAGCTTTGAGGATTGGACGGAGGATCTGGACGTCGTGAAGGTGCTGCCCAAAATTCAGAACAGAAATTTAAAAAAAAACAAAACGAGATGTGTTTGGCGTTTAGCAACAATGGATCCATTTTATGGTGAAGAATCAAAAGGACCAACGGAGGGTCTTTAGATTACAGCTCTTTATGTCCCGTAGCGGGACGGGACTCCATGTTGTTTTTTGTAATTCTTCCAGATGACATCACGGGAGCAAAAATGTCAAAAAAATAAAAAATTTTTCTTACAGTTTAAAAAAATCCACTAACAAAACCAAAATTGTATAAAATAAATAAAGTTTTGAAATTATTATGGGATGGCGTCCATTTTGTTGTAAAGTTTGCGATTTACACATTTATTTTTGTTCGTGTGATCTTCACAAAATCACACCAGGCCAAGTTTGTTTTGTTGACCTTTGACCTTAAAAAAAGGCGGCCATCTTTAAATTACAAAAAATAAAATCACCTTAAGTACCACCTACAAATTGAAAATCTATCGCCTCCCAGCTCCTCGATCGTCATTGTTAATTTCGGAAATAAAGTTTTTAGATTTTGAATAGCGTTAGCATAGCCAGCTAGCAAACATGGCGTATCTCAAATATTTTTACCGGAATATTG
Source organism: Oryzias javanicus (assembly GCA_003999625.1). NCBI lineage: Eukaryota > Metazoa > Chordata > Actinopteri > Beloniformes > Adrianichthyidae > Oryzias > Oryzias javanicus. The sequence continues at coordinate 2,726,566 of CM012438.1, forward strand.
TGAAGGTTTACTAGATGAATCCTGGCGCCAAGCTGATCAAAATGATATAACACATGCCATTACTATGATAGGAATGTGGACGCAGCAAACAGAAAACCTTCGTTGCCAAGGAAACTCAAAATTTTACTTTTGCAGATTCATCTAAAAATGACATAGACGTGTTCGTCACCACCAGGCGACCAAAAAATAATATGGTTGCTATGGAGATAAAACCAATAGAAAACCGCCATTTAAAGAAAAATGAATATTTTTCCCCTTTTAGTTGTAATAGGTGGAGGGGGTGTGTAGCAGCTGCTCAACCAGTGAGAGCTGAGCGTCTACAAGCCATGCAAGACCTCTCATATACATGTATGTTCTTTTTTTCAGTGTCAACGCCGCTTCCAATATTTTGTGGTTGGCGGCGGAGGGCCGATCCCAAGTATCCTATCGCTTAAACGGCTAAGCGTTTTACAAGTAAAATGTTTCCAAATGCCTCTCAAAAAGAAAGAAAAAAAAACTCTTTCAGGCCACACCAAAGACCCAAAATGAGGTAATATTACATTTCTGAAAAGTCCCCAGTACGATTCCCCAAGTCTGCTGTAATTGCATCAGAAAAAATGCTGCACAAATCTCCGTTAGATGTCAGGCCATCGGACTTGGCAAAAAAAAGCTGCTCTCATTAGGAGGAAACCTCTGAAATTCTTCCCAGCTGAAAGCTTGTGGGTGTACAGATGCAAGGATCGCCCCCCCCATCCCTCATTCATGGGATTTTTATCACAACTTTAGCGCACAAAAGGTGCTGTTGGGTTTGTTTAACACAGAAAAGGCGAACGGAGACGAACGGTCCTCGAAAAGGAAAAGTTCTCTTTGGTTTCCTTTGATCTCTGCCGAAAGATTCAAAAACTTCTAATAAAATGTGTTTTTTGTGTGTTCTTAACTCTTTGATCGTCAGTAAAACTCCAAAGTTTCCAGCCTGTTTTTGAAATTGTAGCCAAAAAAAAAAAAAAAAAGTTGCAGTTCCTCAATGACCTCTAGAGGCTGGTTTCAGGTATAATTAGGTTTTCCAACTTGTGTGATTTCTCAAATTACCATCAGAGCTCCTTCCTGAAACCAGCTTCTATTGGTCAATTGAAAATATACAAGAACCAGCCTCTAGTGGTGATGTGAGGAACTGCAGGGGTCTGTAAAATATGTTTGAAACCAGCTTCAAGTGTTCATTTAGAGAACTGCAACAGTGAAAAAAAAAAAAAACTCTTTCTGAAACCAGCCTCTACTAGTATTTTGAAATATTGCACCAGTCTTTTTGAAACCAGCTCCTAGTGGTGACTTGAATTGCAGGAGTTTGAAAACAGTTCCCTTCTTGAACCTGTCTGGAGCTCACTTAAGGAACTGTAAAAGTCTGAAAACTGTTTTTTTTTTTGGAACCAGCTCCTAGTGGTCACCCGAGGAACTACAGGAGTCTAAAAATCTGCCCCTTTCTGAAACCAACTTTCAGAAATTTGGTTCTAATTTCAGTGACTGCAGGAGTCTAAAGACGTTATTGCTTTTGAAACCAGCTTCTGGTGGTCATTTGAGGAACTACAAGACTCTAAAAAATAAATTCTTTTTGAAACCGGCCTCCAGTGGTCACTTAAGGAACTGCATGGATCTAAAAGAATGTTTTCTGAAACCAGCTCCTGGTCATTTGAGACTCTTGCAGTTCCTTAAATGACCAGTAGAGGCTGGTTTCAGAAGAGATTGTATTTCTTAGTTCCTGCAGTTCCTTAATTAAACATTAAAAGCTGGTTCCAGAAAACAAAACTGTTTATTAAACTCTTGCAATTCCTCATGTGACCACCGGGAGCTGGTTTCAGAAATCTGCAGTCATGAAAGTCCAATTCAGACTCCTGCAGTTCCTAAAATGACCAATAGGTGTTGGTTTCAGAAAGAAAGATGTTTTTAAAACCCCTGCAGTTCCTCAAGTGACCACTGGAGGCTGGTTTCAGAAATGATTTATTTTTTAGAGTCTTGTAGTTCCTAAAATGACCAACAGAGGCTGGTTTCAAAGGGACTAGAATTCTAGAGTCCTGCAGTTTTTCATGTGAACACCAGACGCTGGTTTCAAAAACAATTCTTTTTTAAAATCCTGCAATTCCGGCAGTAGATCTCTACACACCTGCAGTTCCTAAAATGTCCACTGGAGGCTGGTTTCAAACACAATTCAATAATCAGACGTCTGCAGTTCTTAAAATGACCAATAGAAGCTGGTTTCTGAAGGACTAGAGCTCTGGACTCCTGCAGTTCTTCACGTGAACACTAGAGGCTGGTTTCAAAAAATGAAAAAGAATTTTAAACAATAATAATAATAATTCTGTTTGGCTGGTTCAGAAAAGGTTTAAATTTCAGACTCTTGCACCTCCCTAAACGACCACTGGAGGCTGGTTTCAGAAGGAAACTCTTCTGGTCTTAACTTGATCTAAGCTAGAGCTGATTCCACTAGAACACATTTAAATGTTGCAGTTCCTTAATTGACCACAGGGGGCTGGTTTCCAAAAGACTGTTTTTTTTGTTCTTTTAACACCACAAAACAGGAAAAAAAAAACACTAAAATGTGAAATATTGGATTTTTTTTTTAACATGGTAATTTTTTATATTTTAGATATTAGTTTTTACCAAATAAAAAAAAAAGGTTTGATTGTTTGTGTATTTAAATAAACATTTATCCTAATATATATTTAAATGTAACAAATTACAGAGATTTTTTAATTGATGAATTGTTCACGTTTTTATAGGACATGTAAAGAAAAGGAAGGATCCTTTTACGGACACGCGTCTCTAAAACTCTTGTAATACCTCAAGAGAACACTGGGGGCAGGTTTAAAGACGGTTCCATTTCTTAGAATGACTGATGGCCTTTTTTCAGGCTTCTGCAGTTCCTAAAATGACCACTAGAAACTGGTTTTAGATTAAAAAAAATTTAAACATATACAATTCCTCAAGAAGTCAGTAAAGACTGGTTCAAGAAATGATCTTTTTTTTTTTTAGAGTCCCACAGTTCTTCAACTGACCACTAGGAGCTGGTTTCAAAAGGGGTTTAATTTTCGGTCTGGCAGTATTGGAGGCTAGCTTACGAAGACATTACTCTTTCAGATGTGGTCTGGTTCCAGCTAAAAGCTTCTTTCAGACTCGAGTATTTCTTCAAATGACCACCAGAAGCTGGTTTTAGAAAATTCTTTTTTGTTTTTGCAGTTCCTTTAACGACCACTGGGCCCGGCTTCCCAGAAAAAGAAAAACATCTTTCAGAATTATTTAACTCCTTAAATGACCTTTTCAGAGCGGTTCAAGACAGGATCAGATTTTCAGATTCCTGCAGTTCCTCAAACGACCACTAGGAGCCGGTTTCAAAAGAGGTTTAATTTTCAGTCTGGCAGTATTGGAGGCTAGCTTATGAAGATATTCACGTTTAGACGCCTAAAATTCAACTAACAACTGATGGCTGGTTCCATCTGGGAGCTGCTTTCAGACTCTTGCATTTCTTCAAATGACCACCAGGATCTGGTTTCAGAAAACTATTAATTTTTGGGCTCTTGCAGTTCCTAAAACGACCACTAAAGGCTGGTTTCAGAAAAAAACAGTCCTTAAATTGCCTTTGATTCCAGTTCAAGACAGGATCAGATTGTTCCACAAACGACCAGTAGGAGCCGGTTTCAAAAGAGGTTTCCTTTCAGTCTCGCAGTATTGGAGGCTAGCTGACGAAGTCTTTACTCTTTCAGATGTCTGAGATTCAACCAAACAACCACTGGTGGCTGGTTCCATCAGCTTTGTGATTCCTTCAAATCACCACCAGAGGTTGGTTTCACAAAAATTAACTTTAACTCTGACTCTTGCAGTTCCTGAAACGACCACTAGAGGCTGGTTTCAGAAGGAAACGCTTGTCCTCTTTGTGGAATCAGCTTCAGCATCGATTAACCTTCTCAACATAAGGAAATAAATGTTGCAGTTCATTAAACGACCACCAGGCGGCTGGCTACAGACGGGAAAAATGGAACCTTAAACTCAAACTAACATGGATTTTTGGACGATTTCTAAGCATTTTTATACATTTGTATCCTATTTATGATACTTTTTTAAAGTTTCATAAATATATAATGAAAAGGACTAAATTGTAGAGAAATATCAAAGCAGAGGCTCATGTTTCTGAAACTGGAAAGACCCTACAGACAACTGCAGGAAACGTCGTCACTAAAACTCTCCGCCGCGTTACATGAATCCTTTAAAATCCTTAATGAGTCGGAGGCCCCGCCCTCTGCAGCTTAATGTAGTGCAGATTTATAATAAAAAAACTGGTTATCATGAAACCGTAAGCAATCCCTTAAAACAAATGGAAATGGAGGAGAGGTAGAAGCATTCCAGGCTGTATGTGAAACAGTGCTAATCGTTTACCTTTGTGGACGCTTAATTAAAATTACAAAACCAATTTTAATCGGGAGTCCAATTAATATGCAAATGCATGCAAATGCAGTAAAACAAGGTGGTGATTAAGTTAAGGACACTCCATTTCATGTCTTCCTTAAGTGTGAAAACAAACTGTCTTTTTTTAGTCCTCACCCCCCCCCCGTACCCCCCCACCCCCCCTCACCCCCCCACCCAACAAACAAAAGCGTCTGATGGATTGTGATGTTTACCAGCCACATGCTGAGTTGGGGAAAAGACCCTCTGAGGTATCATTTCAGAGGCGCGCGGGGGGGTTGGGGGGGGTGGGGATGGCGAGCCGGACGCCCCTCATCCACGTCTCATTTAGCCCCGGCTCCGAACGGACGATTGAAGGAAAAGTCCGCCGGGTTTCGAGGTGGAGACTTTCACTTCTAATTAGGCCTCGGAGATACGGCGGTCTGTTCAAGGGGGGGGGGGTCAGCAGGTAATAATGACTGTCACTGTGAGGGGATATTAAATAACTTTAGACGAAAAGGGAGGGGAGGGAGGGGGAGGGAGGAATTAATTTGCTTCAGACGGGCCTGCAGGTTCTGGCCCGATAAAGGTGAGTTCAACTGCTAAATCCAGCAGGGGGCGGAGCTTGTTCTCACGCGGGATTTAATGGAATCGTGTGCAAAACTCTCATTTAGTGGTTCAAACCAGTTCTCGGGGGTCACGAGGTTGCTGGAGCCTATCCCCGCTAGGTCCCGGGGAAACGCCCGCACTCACATGAACACCTATGGAGTAATTTAAAAACACCAGTAGAGCTAGGAGACTAAAGGATTTTGGACTGTAGAAGGAGAACGCTGATCCCGGACGAGACCCCGAGAAAAAAAAAAACAACGTTTTTAGAAGCAGAAAATTGCTTAATTCAAGAAAACATGTTTTTTTAATTTTGTCAATTAAAAGAGGATAAAAGATTCGGTCGTAAAATAAAATAACTGGAGCTGAGGATTAGCGGCTACGCTAGCAAAACCTTTACGTCATCAAATGTACGTTTATCCTGACAGTCGAAATCTTAAAACATGAAGCTAAAAACGAGCTTTTTGTTTGGATTTGATGACATAAATTTCAAGTTTGAACAAAAACTAGTATCTTAAAATGTTTGAATTTATTAGCTGGGGCTCTGGATTAGCACCTAGCATGTTAGCTTTAGCTTTTGAAGAAACTTTTTTGTTTTTTTTCAGACAAAAATTAATATTTTCAGACCCCAACAAAACATCAACCAACCAAACAGATTTTATTTTTTAGAAATTCCTCTCTTAAATTAAAAAAAAGAAAAAGAACAAAAATCGTTCCTACGAGCACTTATGCTAGCGTTAGCTTTTGTAAGAGATTTGCCTCAAGAATAACATTAACTTAATCTCTAAATGTTATTTGGTTATTTTTTTTTTTATTTTTATTTTGTTAAGTTTGATTTAAAAATCTAAGAATCTTTTTATTCCTAATAAAACTATAAATATGCAATGTATTAGCATCTATATTAGCATTTTTTGAGGCATCCAGTGGAGTTTGTTCCCTTAAAAACAGTTGAAGTCTTGAGAAAAATATTAAAATTAGTTTGTTGTTTCGTTGTTTAAAACAGTTTGAATCCGAATTTAGTGAATTTTTAATGCTAGCATAGCACGGCCGGATTAGCGCTAACGTTAGCTTAATGATTTTTTCAGTCTCAAACTTAAATTTTTAATATTTAGTCGGTTCTAGCTGTGCAGAGCTGCACTGACAGGATCTGACACGGAGCAGCTTTTATTTTGAAAAGAAGATATTTGAGCTTCTGTCACAAAGAAAGAAGAAAAGAAAACAGAAAAACTAAAACTATCTAAAAACTAAAATAACCCAACACTGTAAAACAACCCAAAAACATTGAGAGATTTATTTATAATTTTGCTTTATTTCATATTAGAAAGCAGAAGTCATGAATGCAAATGCAGATTTCTCAGACTTCTTCTATGTTTTAATCAGTAGAAATCGAGTCCAAATGGATCTTTTAAAGGTCGTTGACCTCTGACCTTAACAGACAGAAAAACGTGTCTTTATTTAATTCTAGAATAACAACAAAATCTTATTTATTTTTTTTCTTTAAACGTGTTTTGTAAGCTCAAACTCTGCAGAGGTGTTGAGTGTCGCTGCCAGATCAGGGTCGCACGCATGGCTGCAGCCGGCATTGTCGTCACGCGTGTGCGTGCGCTCATGCCTGCTAACACGGAGCTGCCGGTGCGCTAATCCCGTGTTTGTTTGCGCGCGCGGCCATGCGTGCGCTCGGGAGAGACGCTTCAATTTCACGAGCAAGCGAGCGGCCTCCACCTGCGAGGAGGTGGGTGGTGTCATCGCCACCTGTAACCCCCCCCCCCCCCCCGAGGCTCGGAGCGCAACCTGCGCCCCGCCGATACCTCCGCCACGCCAGGTGACTTCCACGAGGAGGAGGGGGAGGAGGGGGGAGGCGGGGCTCAGCTGCTGAGCGGGGCTGAGGGATTCCCCGAGTGGAAGGAAGCCGGGCAGGTAGCTGCCCCTCCCCCCCCGCCTGACGGAGAGGCAGGCGGGGGCGAGACGGAGCCCGGCGCGCCTCCTCATCATCATCATCATCACTTCCTGTCAGTGTCAAGTGACCGGCCGCCACTTACCGGCTGCAGGATGCGAGCGCTCCACTTAAGAGGGTGGTTACCATGGAAACGGTTATGAGACGATGTCAACAAACCCCGATGGTTTGAGTCGGCGTCTGAGTGTGGCGCCACAAACAAACAAACAGGAATCAGGTCTGATGGTTTAACTGTGAAGACGTGGAGATCTGTGAGTCCATCCGTCCAGATACGCACCGAGTCGGACAGTCTCTCTGGTGTTTCTGGGGTCTCGTCCGGGATCTCCGCCCAGTCAGACCTCAGAGTTGCTCTGCAACCAAAGTGACCTACATTTGACTTGAAAAGTATCCCACATTTTCTTCTAGTGGATCGAGTCAGAAATTCTCAGTTCAACAGAAAGACGTAGTTTCTCTGGTGTTTCTGGGGTCTCGTCCGGGATCTCCACCAGGAACACCTCCTCAGGGAGGTGTCCAGGAGGCGTTCTAGTTGCTCTACCGATAATTAACAGAAAAGTTTCCTACATTTTCTTCTAGTGGGATGAGGTGCACATATCCAGGGTCACTCCAAAACAGAGTCTCTGGTGTTTCTGGGGTCTTGTCCGGGATCTCCGCCCATTTCCCAGAATTCCTCCTCAGGGAGGTTCATAGTTGTCCTACAAACCAAAGTTACCGAAATTTAACATAAAAGTATCGTACAGTTTCTTCTAGTGGATCGAGTCGCGTACTCTCAGTTCAACCAAAAGACGTAGTCTCTCTCTGGTGTTTCTGGGGTCTCGTCCGGGATCTCCGCCCAGAACTCCTCCTCAGAGAGGCATTGGAGTTGCTCTGCTTGCCAAAGATACCTAAATGTAAGCTAAAACGTATCCTAATTTCTTTGTAGTGGACCGACTTGGACATTCCCAGACCAACAGGTGTTTCTGGGGTCTTGTCCGGGATCTCCACTTCTCCACTAAATATAGAAACAAAAAAATTAAATTAAACCGTCACAAATCTGACAGTTCAGGAAGATTCCAAAATTAAATGTAGTTTTTGTTTTACTTTACATTTTCACTGAAGGACCAACTTTCAATCTCCAAGTCCGAGTCGACGTACGTGTCTTTGGTTTCTCCTAATTGATATCTCCACACAGACATGACATCACATAACAATCATCCAGATGAGCCAATAGATTCTCTCGTTCAATGTTTCCACAAACTTCATATTTTGGAATCATTTCAACAGAATCTGAGAAACAAGTTCATCTGTAAAATACCAGAAACCTCTTTGAAAGTCTCTGAGAGCAAGAAATAAAAAAAGTACTTTAATGTTGTGTGTTTATGCCTTTAAGTATCAAGACAAAATCCATTTAAAACAGGTTTTTTTTAATCTAGCTGCTCATTGCATAGATCTGCAACCTGTAGGAGTTCAATTATCACACAACCCAGTAGGAGCCACAACATCTTACGTCACATTTTACTAATATGATTAATATCATTAAACATTTTGGGCTGAAATGAAACATGAACAAAAAAATAAAATTGACTTTTTCCACAAAATACACATTTTTGCTCACAAAATACAAACGCATTCCCTCATATTACTAATTTATGCCCACAAAACTTATTTGTGGATAGGAAATACACATTTGTGCCAAGATATTGCCAACTTGTGCCAGAAAAATACCTATTTGTGCCCAAAAAAAAACAGTAATTTGTTCCACAAAACACTAATTTTTCCGGACAAAACACAACATTTTCTACAAATTACTAAAATTTGCCAACAAAACCCTCATTTATGGATTACAAAAAACACCTTTTTGCTTCAAAAATCTATATTTTCACCCACAAAATATGCCCACAAAACTCTATTTTTGGATAGAAATTACACATTTGTGCCAAGAAATTGCCAACTTGTGCCCACAGAATACTTATTTATGCCCAAAAAACAGTAAATTGTACCACAAAATATACATTTGTCCCAACAAAATACTAAATGTTCTACAAAATACTAAATTTTGCCAACAAAGCCCTCATTTACGGATTAAAAAAAACACCTTTAAGCTTCGCAAATGCATATTTTCACCCACAAAATACTAATTTATGCCCACAAAACTCTAATTTGGGGATAGAATATACAATTTTTGCCAAAAAATTGCCAACTAAAGTCCAAAAACTGTTATTTGTACCACAAAATACAATGTTTTTCCCAATAAAACACTACATTTTCTACAAATTACTAAATTTTGCCAACAAAACCGACATTTATGGATTAAAAAACAGGTTTGTACTTCGAAAATCCATATTTTCACCCACAAAATACTAATTTAGGCCCATAAAACTATTTTTGGATAGAAATACCAATTTGTGCCAAAAAATGTCCAACCTGTGCTTACAAAATACTTTTGTGCCCAAAAAAAACAGTAATTTGTCCCACAAAATACTAATTATTCCCATCAAAACACTACATTTTCTATAAATTACTAAACTTTGCCAAACAAAACCCTCATTTTAGGAATTAAAAGACCCATGTGCTTCGAAAATCCTTATCTTAACAGACAAATACTAATTTATGCCCACAAAACTTCAAAAAATACAATTTTTGCCAAAAAAATTGCCAACTTGAGTCCAAAAACAGTTATTTGTACCACAAAATACAATGTTTTTCCCAATAAAACACTACATTTTCTACAAATTACTAAATTTTGCCAACAAAACCCACATTTATGGATTAAAAAAACAGGTTTGTACTTCGAAAATCAATTTTTTCACCCACAAAATACTAATTTAAGCCCATAAAACTCTATTTTTGGATAGAAAATACCAATTTGTGCCAAAAAATGTCCAACTTGTGCCCACAAAATACTTTTGTGCCAAAAAAAACAGCAATTTGTCCCACAAAATACTAATTATTCCCATCAAAACACAAAATTTTCTATAAATTACTAAACTTTGCCAAACAAAACCCTCATTTTAGGATTTAAATAAAGACCCATGTGCTTCGAAAATCCTTATCTTAACCGACAAATACTAATTTATGCCCACAAAACTTCAAAAAATACAATTTTTGCCAAAAAAATTGCAAACTTGAGTAAAAAAAAACAGTTATTTGCGCCACAAAATACAATATTTTTCCCATTAAAATATAAAATTTTCTACAAATTACTAAATTTTTCCAACAAAACCCACATTTATGGATTAAAAAAAACATATTTTCACCCACAAAATACTAATCTAAGCCCATAAAACTCTATTTTTGGATAGAAAATACCAACTTGTGCCAAAAAAACAATAATTTGTCCCACAAAATGTGATTTTTTTCCCCACAAAACACAGAAGTTATTCATACATACATTGAATTTTCCCCACAAAATGATCATTTGTGTCCTGAAAAATGTAATTGGTTCCCACCAAATATGACAATGCTTTGACTTTCAAAATAAAAGTCACCAGGCGTCACATCAAATATTGTGAAACCATCGTTTGTGGCGCCCGGCTCTCAGTCAATGAAGTTGTTGGCCGTGATCGGGCCTGAAAGGGTCGACTGAGGGTTCGGCGTCCTGCGGAGCCGCAGACGCAGAGAGAACTTCACACGTGTTCCGGCGTTCCAGCCGCACCTGGATCGACGCCGGCAATTCTCACCTGCCCCGAAGGCGGCGGCGACGGCGGCGGCGATACGCCGACAGACGCATCGTTGCGTCTCGGCGGGTGACAAGTTTCCGAAAGGTGTTTAAAACGTTAAAGGAAATGACAACACGTTTTAAAATTAGCACGGCGGGACGGCTCGTTCACGGGGGGGGGGTAAAAGCACCTGCAGACGATTAAACCGTCAATCTCCAGGTCGGAGGGGGGAGGGGGAGCGTTCCCTTAAATTCATCCCGTAAGCTTTTATTTCTACAGATTTATTTACGACATGTTATCATAGCGTTTGGATGGATTTTCTGCGTCCGCTCATAAACACGAGCGTGATTTGTATCTCTGTTCTTTAGACGATTAAATTACAGCCCTTTGTTTGCTGCACACAACAAATACCTTCAACGTTTCGTGTCCCCCCGCGCCCCCCGCCCGCCCGCCGCAGAGAAGTGATACTAATGGTGGGCTGGCAAGTCCGCCGAGAGATCTCCACTCAATAGGCAATTTAAAAATGGAAGGAGGTGGTTTGACTAAGCAATAAAAGAGTTGGACAGCCAGCGCGAGCGGGGGGGCGGGGGCAACAGTGGGGGCGGACGGGGAGCGGAGGACCAATTAGCTTATTTATAAATCAACAGCAATTTCACTGATGGCTTGATCTTAAATTTGATCAAGTTACAGGTCACGAATCTCTCCCCCCTTCAAAAAAAAAAAAAAAAATCATTTATCTAATTCCCTTTATTGGTAATAATCACAAGTCCCCCTTTGGCCTGCACTAATCAGAATCGTATTGATTTCCACTGGACCAGAGGAGAGCGATAAAGCAGCCCAGCCTGACGGACTCCTGCAGTCACTGGATGAAGCAGGTCGTGCTGCAGGTCGTTCTGCAGGTCCTGCTGCAGAAACTTCAGTCAGACCTGAAACGAAGGCGGTAGATGACGAAAGCTGTTTTAACACTTATTGTTTCAGCTTTACGTTGACTAAAAAATATGGGTTACAATGTTTCTAAATCAGGATGTTGATAATTGTGATTCTTTAGGATCTAATATTGAAGTCAAGCTGGATTTTAATATCAATCAAAGACAAAATCAAAGTGGGCCGAATGAGGAACCCTGTGGAACACCAGTTATGAGTTTATTCCAACACATTCTCATTCCCAACTCGTCACATTTTGGCACCCAACTTGTCGCTTTTTGACTTGCTGGCTGTTCCAGGGGGTCCGGTGGTTTTGTCGGACGCGGATTGAACCTTTGGAATGCGGTCGGCACCCTAACTCTAGCTCGGTCCGCGTCCAGTTCAGAGCCTTGGAATGCAGCCGGGACCTGTACCCTAACTCGGTAACCTTGCCTGGTTGGCGTCCAGTCCTGAGCCTTGGGAACCCGGCTGGTACTGGTGCCCTAACCCTACCCCAGTCCACATCCAGTCCTGAACCCTGGGATGCAACTGGTACCCTAGCTCGGTCCACTTCCAGTCCTGAACCCCAGGGACACGGCTAATACTGGCACCCTAGCCTGGTACCCTAACCCTAGCCCAGTCAGCGTCCAGTCCTCAACATTGGGACACATCCAGTACCAGTACCCTTACCCTAGCCCGGTCCGTGTCCATTCTTGAACCTTGGACGCGGCCAGTACTGGTGCCTTAACCTTAGCCAAGTCTGCATCTGGTTTCACGTCCGGAACCAGAACAATTCCACGTCAGGAAACCAGGTTAAGTTTAAGGTACCAGTACCATCAACATCCCGATACCGGTTTGAAACCCGGAGCTTGTGGAGTCTTGATTTAACTGGGACAGCAAACACATCAAAAACTGCCAAGTTGGGGTCACCCAAAAAGTCAGTTTTACCAAAACCACAAAATATTAACGTAGAGGTCACACAATTTTAAAAAAATATGGGTTACAATGTCAAATGTGTTGTTGTCAACTGTGATTCTTTTAGTACCATCAGACTTTTTCATATAAAATCGGATGCTAACAGCACATAATATGAGGGATAATTAAAGTGAGCCAAATCAAGAACTGTGTGGGACACCACATTTAATGTTTAACCATGTTCAAATCAGTCTAAAAAAATGAATTGCTTCCTTCAACTCGTTAGCACTATCAGACTTATTATATAATCAAAGCTGAGTGTTAATAAAATAATAAATGTTTAGTCAGGATTTCATGACAGAGTTAAAATGGGCCGAATCACGAACCCTGGGGAACACCACTTCAAATGTTGGTTCATGTACAGGTCACACCATTTTAAAAAACAAAATATGAGTTACAAGATTTATATCAGGCCGTTGCCCTTTCAGATTTTTAATTCCCATCATGTTAGGAAATATAGGTTAAATTCTACTGCACATTCAGACTTAATATACAAATACATATAGATGTTAGCAGGACATGATCAAGTTTTTGAAAATGGATAATGGATCAAGAACCCAGTGGAACACCAAAAAAAGGCTTTGTGATTAATACAAGCCCATACAAAAAAAGCTGGATGTCTTCAGCATACAAGTTTATACAAGTATCTTAAAATAAAATTGAAGTGGGCCAAGTTAAGATCCCTGTGGAACACCATAACAAATCAGTTTTTCATTTTAGTTACGCAAGTGTAGTGAGAGATGCTGTCGCGTTAAACCAATGACTCTTGGGACCTATCGTGATTCATTATAAAACAGTACAAGACAGGATCACATCCCCAAGATTTGTTCATTCATGTCCGTCGCCCGACACTGGAACCTGCAGAAAACTGCTGAACTGCTAACCGGGATCGTTAGACGTGTTTTTTCAAAAAATAAACAAGAGACTGTCAGCCATGTTGGATTTAGGAATGGATGGTGACTTTTTATTAGTTAGACTGAAGACTTTGATATCTTGGCCTCCATACTTGATTGGTGGAGACAGTTGGATTTTTTCAAAATAAGAGCAACTGAACATAGTTTTGCCAACTGGATGAAGTTGCTATGTCAAGAAACATTTTGTTAACGGAGAAAATGAAAACGTGAGATATTATGATTAGGGGTGTATATTGGCTAGAGTCTGGCAATATGATACGTATCACTATACATGTCCTACAGTACAATACGCATCATGATACATGTCCTACAACATAACACACGTCACGATACATGTCCCACAATATGTGGCGTATCATGATACATGTCCATGTCCTACAATACGATACGCATCATGATACATGTCCCGGAATAGGATACGTATAACGATACATGTCCCAGAATAGGATACGTATCACAATACATGTCCCACAATACGATACGTATCACGATACATGTCCCACAATACCATACGTATCACGATACATGTGCCCCAATACGATACGTATCGTGATGTATCACAAGACTTTACCAGAACACTTTCCACTTTTTTTGGCAAGATGTAAAAATATTAAGATGCTGAACTACATTTGGTCATAAATAAGGAAATATTTATGATATTCCATATAATCAATGATAATTGGCATTTTCTTGATCAATTGTTTACATTTTCTTATGCGCTTTTTATGCTATTTTAATCTATTTTCATTTGGCAGCAACTACAAGCTATCTTAAACACGTTTTTCCCTTGAAAATCAAACTGACAGATCCTCTAACCCAAAGTCATTCACGCTATTCCCATCATTCTCATTAGCCGGTTCACGTTTACCAGGTGATGCATCCTGGGAAGATACAGCCATTCTAATGCATCGGAGCACCCAAGACAAACAAAAGATCATTAGAGCGCATTAAAATCCACATTACGGCTTTTACTGCCTCCTCAGGAGCAAACCGCGGTGGGGGTGAGTCATCTGCACGGCGGCCTAATGGCAGCTCATGTGGACGCCTGCCCACTGATTGCAATTTGGCAGCGGCGCGGTCGCCAGCGCGCAGAGGTGTGCGATGTTGCTGCGTGTGGGCAAGCGCGGAGGGCACGGAGCGTTTGAGTCGAGGATCAAAACTGCAACCAAACCAAATAAAGCTGTAAATCTGGATCTTCATGAGGTCAGATGACTTAACTTCATGCAATCAGAGGAGAGACTTCTGGAAAGTAAATGCATCAAATCGGCGTACACACCCAAATGAGCTAATGTGAAAGCGCCGACCTATTTCAGGCGGCAAACCAATTTAATGTCACACGGTATTTTCACAGACCGTCCCGTACAAGGCTGAGGATTGATGTTTATGTTTTTGCTATTTTCTTCTTCTCTGAAGAGCAAAATTTTGATCAAAAATGTCCATACAGCTGGTGAAAAGGAAATTTGGGCTAACAAACAAAAAAACGATGACATCACAGCAAAAAAGTCAAAAATATGAATGGGTCTCCATGGCTCAAAAAACAAATTTTTTTTACAAATTTTTTATCAAAAAACAATTTAAAATCCACCGAAACACGTGTCAGGGATGTTCAAAGGAAGTTTTGAATTATGGGATGGACACATGATTTACAGCTTGGCTGACATTTTTTTGGCAAAATGCGAAATTTAGGAATTTTCTCAACAATTTTCATGAAATTTTACACTTATTCCATCAGCTTAAGTCTACAACTGCAACCAAAGTTTCACTGACCTTTGACCTCAGGTAAAGGCAGCCATCTTTAATTTTCCAAATTCTTCTTTTAGTAGCATCTATAAACTTAACTCATCAAGCATCATTAGGAAGCAATAGGGGAAAAAATTAGTGGGCGTCGAAATTGCAAAATTTGAATAAAGTTAGCGAAATTAGCTCGCAAAAGTGTCGTTCCCCTTGTGCTCCAAAATTTTTTACCGTAAAATTATGAAAATGTAATTTATAGATTCCTGAATCAAGCCCGAACAAAATGATACATTACACAACATGTGCATATAGCTAATGTGGGTGTGGTTCACGAAAAACTCTGTTGCCAAGAAATTGTAAAATTTACTTTTGCCAATTCTTTTAAAAATGACGCAGACGGGTTCGTCATCTCAAGGCGATGAAAAAATAAAATGGTTGCTATGGAGTTGAAACCAACAAAAAAGGCGTGGGACCGGTTTGGTGGTTAGCGACCAGTGAATTAACACTAAAACGTTGAATAAATTAACTGAAGTTCTGTCATTTTTGACATAAAATAAAATTTTTTCTCATCAAATTAAAATTTTGAGTTGATGGTTTGCTTTAGAACGCAAGTGGTTGAAATGCATGCCTATCAGTATGTTAACTGTTAGCATTAGCCGTCCTATGAGAATTCCCATTAAACGTTAGCATCAAGCTAACTTCATGTTATTTTTTAGCTTATTTGTATGGATTGATTTTTATATGGATAAGATCGACAAATCTATTTTAACAACCCAGCCCAAGTGTAAACAGAGAGCTCTCAGCAACCAGTATCGGGGGGGATTTTTGGTTAGTTATTTTTGTCTGATTTTGGCTAAAATGGTCATAATCGTAAATAAAAGATGACTGGGAACACATTTCTGGGTGTGGGCCGTGGGTAACTCCTGGAGCGCCCCCCCCCGTGCCCGCCTCCCCAGTGATAAATGAGTTTGTATTGTCTGTCAGAGCAGATTCCTGCCAGCCCAGGTCACTGCTTATTAAATTAGCACTTGTCAATGTCCTAAATACTGATTGATGGATGAGCGGAGGAAGGACTCGTCCGAGTCTGCCGTTCCGCCAGCGTGGCGGGCGGGCCGCGGGCCAGACCTTCACCAGATTGGTATGGACATGTATTGACCGCGGTGTTGGTGGCTTTCATATTGAGATGATGCTTTTCATTCACGTCTCACCGATAATCCAAACCATACAAGCATTAGTACAAATCAGGTCCGACAAGAATTCACTCACCAAAAGTTTGGGCGCACACAAACGAATATGTCGTTTATGTTACACAAATATTATATAATAATCATCATTTTGGGGGTTTCAAGGGAGCATTTGGCCGTAACTTGGCTAAACGGATGCTTCAAAGCCACCTGTCCCACTCTGTGCTTCCCGCTGCCAAAAGAGCCGTGGCCCGTGCAGGCCAAAAGCACGGCCCCGCGCGGGGGCGCCTGGCACCGCCGCGCCGGCAGCCGGTCCGGCTGAACGAGCCGCTTTCAGGGTTTGACCTCTAGCTTCTGTCGGCCCGCGGAGCTCTGCTCGGGTTTGGGGAGTCGGGGCGAGGCTCTGGGCTCTCCGCCACGGTCCTTAGAAGGTGACGGCGCCGTTTAAGGTCTGCGGGGTTAGCAGACCCCGAGGGAGACGAGTGTTAGCATCGTTAGCCTCTGCTTGTGTGGATAAAGAATGATTGACTTCTTTCTATATTACAAAAATTACTTTAAAACTGAAAAATGTCTGTTTAAAAACATGAATATATAAAAAAGAAACCGATCGGCCACTTATTACAAAACAGTGAAATTTAGCATCTTATTGTGGCTCCAATTTACAAATCTGTAGAGGATTTATCTTATTTACAAAAAAAAATCTGATTTTATATTTTTTTCCATTTTAAACATGTAAAAGATCATGAATAAATGTTTCTCTCTGTCTGTAACTGAGCATGTTTAAAAGATGATTTATTGTTTTTTTAATTTACCATACCACTACACTACCACCACCATGTCCTACTATTCCAATAATGTTTTAGCACAATTATCACTTTGACTCCAACTGTCACCACAAACGATTTATCATGTCGAGTCAAACACTTCCCATACTACTACACTCACATCGCCATGCTTGAAAGAGATTTTTAAAAAAATATTTAAAATTTTTTTCCTTTAGGTGTTACTTTGAGTCCAGATATTTAAAAAATAAATAAAATTTCTCACAATTTTAACTTAACATATCAGATTTTTTTTAGCATCATTTCTCATGTCCAGTCAAAGATTCCCCATACCACTACACTTACACCGCCATGCTTGACATTGCATTGTTTTTTATAAGGTATTTTTTTGACTCCACACGTAGTTAAACTTTCTCACAATTGTCAAAACAAATCTGATTTTTCTTTAATCATCAATCATGACAAGTCAAATGCTCCCCACACCACTACACTTACACCGCCATGCTTGGCAATGCCTTTTTTTATTAAAATACTTTTTCTTTCGGTATTCTTCTGACTCCATTTTTTTTAAGTAATTAAACTTTATAACAATTTAAACTTAACATATTTTTTAAGCCTCATTTATGTGGAAACAAAGATTCTCGCGATGCTCGCTTTTTTTTTGTTGTTTTGACTCCAGATGTTAAATTTTCCAGAACTTAAACCGTTTCGCAATTTTAATTGACCATATCTGGATTTTTTTTTTAAGGATTTATTATGTCAACTCACAGACTCCCCATACCACTGCACTACCACCACCATGCCCGACTATTGCAGCAAAGCTTTTGTTTTTGTTTGTTTCGCTTTAACTCCCAACATAAAACAACATCTGGCATCTAATAATGTGGCTCCATTATTGGAAACTTGATATTTGGAGGAAATTTGTAAATGAAATTCTAAAAATTATAACAAAAACTGTGATATCTTGTTTGAAAATAACCAAATAAAATACAGTAAAATAAAAATCATTAAAAAATAATAAAATAATGAAAAATGTGTTTAATTAAATATATTTTAAAGCCATAAAAAGTCCGGTTTGTTGTTTTTAGGGTTTGGTTACATTGAATAAAACTTCTGGTTTTGTTTATTCTGTCAACTCAAAGACTCCCCATACCACTGCACCACCACCCCCGTGTTTGACCAGGTGTCAGGATTCTTACTTGCTTTATTTATTTATTAGAAGTTTGATCCAGGTTATTTCACTCAGTGGCACAGTGGTGGAGTGCCCATCCAGGTTGTGGGTTCAAATCCACGTTTGGGTCGTACCAAACTCCTCCTGGTGAGCATCCAGGCCCGGTTTTAAAGGCCGCCGTGCAGCCGCGCTCGGGTTAGGGGCCGTCGACGAGTCTGTGGCTGACATTCGAGCATGATTGGTCGGGGTGGGGCGAGGGGGGGGGGGGGGTGCAGCCACTAAATCACTACTTTGTTCTGTTGTCGGAGCGTTCCTGTCGTTGCTGCACTCAACCCACCGACAAGACGCCGCTAATGGGATAATAACCAATTAAAGTGGACCGCGGAAACTTGGCGCTTTGAGGAAACCCCAGAGCCCGAGGTTCTGCGGAGAAACCTCAAGAAACCCAAACCCGAGTGCTGCCAGGGAGGAAGAAAACACTCTCAGAGTAGCCGTGAAGCCAGACGGCGAGCGCCGCGCCGGTTCTGGTGCGAGCTCGTGTCTGAGGAGAAGGTCATGAAGGAGGTTTGGAGCGAACCGGACAAACCGGAGAAGAGGACGACCGCGGGCGAGCCGAGTGACTGGCAGCCATGCAAATGATCTCGTCCTTCCAGTCAGTGACTTTGCTGAGGCAGATTACCATTTGAAATGAGCCGCAGACACTCAGGGCGAGAGGCGGGCCTCGCCACGTCCACGACACGGAACCGCAAACGCGCCGACGCGGGGGGGCGGCCGTCCGGCCAATCGGGCGCGGGAGGCGGCCGGAGGTGCTTCGCCGCGCTCCGGTAGCGCCGGACCAGTCAGGCGGACGGAACCTGAGCCCGGTTCATCGGCGCCATCACCTTCATCAGCGTCGGCGGGGGAACTCAGCGTGACAGCGCCGGGGGACGCGGCTCATTATGAGGATGAGACGGTCCGAGCGGCGCCGCCGGCGATTAGTGGATGAAGGGAAACGAGGCGGCTAAACTTTCAGACTTTATGTTTATGGATTCATAAACATTTACAGCAGAATTCATGTTTGATCGATTCTGAACTAGAAACATCAGAAACGGGTCGACGGACTCAAGTCAACAACGGATACTATAGATATATATATATATATATACAGTATCTGTTCTAGAACGTTTGGTCTGATCCATCCGTCCATCCAGTGCCCAATCATCCATCACTGACATACCGTCCATCATCGTCCATGCCCTATTCAACATCCATCCAAACATAGCCATCAAAATCCTATCCGTGTCCCATCCATCGCCATCCTTCCATCCATCCATTCCTCCATTCCTCCGTTTTCCAATCCAACGCCATCCTTAATCCGTCGTCCATCCACCATTCTTCAATCCGTCTGGTTTTCTGGCGTCCATCTTTCGTCCATACATCACCATCCATCCAACCATCCATCCGTCATCCATCCATCCATTGTCCATCCATCCAAATCCATCCAACATCCCTCAAACCGTCGGTCCACCCGTGTAATCCACCCGTTCCATAAACCATCCATCCCGTTCTTTCTCCATTTCTCCATAATTCAAAATCTATCCACATCCAGATCCATCCATCCATCCCTTCCATCCATCCATCCAACCATCCATATCCCGTCCATCCTCCTCCATCCATCCCGTTTCGTCCATCCATCCATCCATCCTTCATCCATCCATCTTCCATCCATCCCTGTCCGTCCATTCATCCATCCATTCCATCCATCCATCCATCCTCCATCCATCCATCCATCCATCCATCCATCCCATTCGTCCATCCATCATCCGGCATCCATCCATCGTCATCCATCATTCTCATCCATCCTTTCATCCATCATCATCCATCCATCACCATCCATCCATCCATCCAATTCTACCATATCCATCGTCCATCCAGGTCCGTCCGTCCATCCAGTTCATCCTGCCATCCATCCATCCGATCTTCCATCCATCCATCCATCCATTCCTTCCATCCATCCATCCGTCCTCCATCCAACCATCCATCCATCCATCCATCCCTTTCATTGATTTACAGATCAAAGGTTTAAATGTTTTTTTAATAAACAGAAACTCTTGGAGAGGATTTGTAAACAGGCCGTAAAAACACATCAAACTTAGAAATAATTCCACATAATGTACTTTCCTGTCAAACAGCTGTGTGGGCTCTAGTGGTAGAGTGTCCGGCCTCAGACTTGGAGGTTGTGGGTTCAAATCCACATTCAGGTCTGATCAACTGCTCTCCTTTGGGGTCAAACAAAAACTCCTGTTACAGATATTTATGAATCGAATTGTTTATTATTTGAAGCACACAAGCTTTTATGATGCTCACTGTGCTTCACATGGTTCGTCACAAACATCTCTCCGTGTTTATATCCGACTCCTGGCCGGCCCGTCTGACTCTGAAACACAACCCGCTTCACGTTTTGTTTATATCTCATCAACCGTGTTCATTATGAAGCTGCATAAACAAACTGTTCAGAAAAACAAACCGGATCTGCTTCTTTACCCACTAAATAATGGACTCCTCTGCTCTGTTGTTGGGCATGATGGCTTCCACTGAGCTCGGCATCATGGGAAGTTCCTGTGTAGCGTCCGGCTCTTTTCAGCCGGGCCACATGAAAACGTCTAGAAACAAGAACGGTTCATTGTGGTTTGAAAGAAAAACAAAGATTCAGATTTTTTAAAAACTTCTTAGTATTTTTATTTTTTTATATACTGAATAATCAAAGTTTATTGCAAATAGCAGGTAACTCAAAAACACGTCTATTGAAAATAAATTCAATGAATTTTTTCCATTTAATTGTTTGTTTTCTTATATTTTCTTTAAAAAATTAAATATATTTTCAATTTTTTGGAAAATATAATTTAATGTTAAAAGCTTTGTTGGTCCTCCTGAAAACACAACTTAAACAAAAAACATGTTAATGTTTGTAGATGATTAAAAATGTATATATTCAAAGATTGTAAAGTTTGAATTCCAGCTAATTTCCTCTTCAAGATTTAGATCCTTTTTTTTTTTTTTTTTAATTCTTTAAATTTAGCAATACAAAATTTGTAAACTTATTTTCTTGTTGCTGTTTATAATATAAAGTGATTTAGTGAACTGAAAAGCCGGCATTTTTCTTGATATCTTTTTAAAAACCGACGACGTGCCTTAAACTCCTTAAAGTTGTTTACTGATGTTGACGTGATTTTAGAGTTACACGGCATTCTGTCAAAATTTCGGATGTTATTGTGATCATGCTAACAGGGGTAGCGTGTAGCTCTGTTATACTGTGTTTTGTTTTTGCGGTATCAGTCTGTTTCTTTCTCTGTGCTGGATTAGGCGTTACCAGTTTTGTGAATATGCTAATGTGGCTAACGAGAAGCTATGTTTTTTATTTTTTAATTGTTTACTTAGAAGTTTTGGTGTTAGTGTAGTCACAGTAATGTATGTTTTAGTGCGGCCAATTTTTTTATGAAAAAAAATTGAGCTACAGGTATTGTGAATGAGCTAATGTGGCTAACATGTTTAACAGTGTTTTTTTTTTTTTTTTGCGTCTTGCTAACATGGTTGGGTGTTCTTGTGGTCGCAGTAATGTGTATTTTAGCAGTATCAGTCCGCTTTTGCTGCAAACAATTTAAGAGTTACAGGTATTGTGTTTACGCTAATGAAGCTAACATGTAGCTGTATTTAACTGTTGTTTACGCGCTGCTAACAACCTAGCATAGCATAGTCAGAGTAGGTTGGTTTTCGCTCCATCAGATAGTTTTTAAACAAATTTAAAACCGGTTTGAGTGTAACTTTACATAATGTGGCTAACGTGTATCCGTGTTAGACTGTTTTGGTTTTTTTTACATGTTACCATCAAGACTGCAAGCTTTTGTGTAAATGCTGGTGTGTCTAACGTGTAGTTGCTTTGGACTTTTCTAACTTGTTTACTAAAACGTTTACACGCTAATTTAGCTAACCCTTTAAACCAGCTAACGTGTAGCGGTGTTATACTGTGTTTTTTTTCGAGGCTAGGCTAGTAAGGCTAGGAGTTTGTATACTCAGAGTAACAATTTAGTGAAAGTCTGGCTTTTACATCTTGCTAACAAGCTAGTAACGGGTTTTGTGGATATGCTAACGTGGCTAACATGTAAATATGTTGGACTTTTTTTTCGTTTTACTTGTTACTAACAATGTTTAGAGTTAGCATAGTCGCTAACTTTTCTTTTATTGTTATCAGTCTGTTTTTATGTGTTGAAAACAAGCTCAGGAGTTGTATTGTTAGCTAACCCATTAATCCGGCTAATGTCGTTTATTTTTATTTTTTTTACATGTTACTAATAAAGTTAGGAGTTTGCACTCAGATTAACGTTTCAGTCATATTGTCTGCTTTTTTCAACTTGCCAACAATGTAACAGGTGTTGTGAATTTGCTAATGCGGCTAGCTCGTGGCTAATGTTTAGTTCTAAAGTTACTGTGAAGGTTTGTAAGAAAATCAGACCGATGGATTGTTTCATTTATCAAATAAGTTCAAAAATAGACCATTAAGATACGACCTTTTATTAATCCTTTAAGTACGGAAAATAAGTTCATAGATTTACTCTGTCGTCACGCCTTCTTCAACTTCAAAACTTGTCTAAAAGCTCGGATCTGCAGGTGTTTTAGGATTTTCCAGAGTGACAGAAAGCGTCACGCAGCCTTTTGATCACCGAGCAGCCATTGTGCCCCTCCCCCTCCACAGGCGTGTGAACGCTCCCTTCAGCCAGGTGTCCGAGTCCGTGGACTCAGAGCGCCGCCGTGAATAGAAAGGTTATAACAAAAAAAAGAAAAAAAAAATCCCCTTTTATCCCCACAGAGTCTTATTTGGAGTTACTGTCAACAATGCGAAGTGTGCGGACGGGATTGGGAGTTGGAGCTCCGCGCTGCCAAACTAATGCCAGTTTGATTAAATGCTGTGGACACAAGCAGCAGGGGGTTCTGATCCCTCCGCCATTGTCGTCCCCAGCGCCGCCGCATCGTCACGGCTTCCTCCCCGACCCTCTTCAGCCGAGGCCGAGCCGGCCAATCGCAGCGCCTCAACCCTCCTTGTTTGTTTGTTTACAACATATACATATTATTTGAGAACAAACAACATTTTCCACTTAGCGACGCTAGCTCCGAGTCCAATAATCTTTAAGCGTGTGTTTAACAGGGTTAAACACACAAACAAAGATGGATTGAACGCGTCATTCGGAGCGTCGACATGTTGTATGCGAAGAATAAAAAGACAAAATAAAAAAGGTCTTTTCTCGGGGAGCACGCTCAGCTGCATATTAATTATTTTGGTGCTGATGAATAATCGGGAGGAAGTCGGAGGCACTTTGAGCTGTCATAATTAACAGACTCACTCCACAATGGTTCTCAAAGAAACTCCTTCCGAGCACGCACGCCGCCGCCGCCGCCGCCGCCAAAGTGCAGATGAAAAATGGGCCATTTGGAGTGGAAGGGATCAAAACGGCCGGCGGATCCTGGCGCTTTCTGGTCTATATGTTTCATTGTTTCAGCATCGGCTGAATGTCAGCGGCCCGGGCCGCTCCGTGCCGCTGCCCCGGGGGTCGTCTGAGCGCTTTGGTGTGTCACCGCCATTACCCGGGGGGCCCCGCGCACACCTCATTAGCAGCAGAGTATCCTTTGGCCACCCATGGGCGAGACTCGGTCCCTCGGTGGCTTAACAAGATCACATTTAAATCAGTGGCGAGACGAGGAAATGGGTTTCTGATGAACATTCATCAGCGGCGTGCAATTACTTCCAGGCTGGATGAGTTTCTGATCTGCCTTTTCCTCAGGAATTCATGCAGGTTTTGATTTATTTGATGCTCCGGAAAAAGAAAAATGATGATAGGGTGGAAGGGATTTACGGTCAAATAAAGTACCGATAAAATGATCACGGTGTTGTAACATAAAAAAGACGTTTGGGGGATTAAGAATCCTGTTTCTAAACATTTTATGACTTTTTCCCTTCAATTAGTTGAACAACAAACAAACGTACGTTAGTGAAACCTCATTTTTGCAATTAAATTCAAAATGTTGCAGTTCCCTAAAGTCACCACTAGAGGCAGACTCCAAAAACGGAGCATCTTCCCATTGATTCCTATATTAAAAGTGCGGTCAAATATATTAATAAATGTAAAGCTATGCAGCAAACGTTGACTCACGTCGAGTTGACGCAAAAAAAACAGAAAAAAAATGTCACTAAGAGAAAAAAAAAAAAAATTTTAGTTGGCTAATTTTGCTAATGAAATACAAGACGTTGCAAATCTGTAAAATCACCACTAGAGGCCGATAGAGCACTTCCCCATTGACTCTAATGTTAAAAGTGTAAAGCCAAATGTACCAATAATCTATAAGCTATAATGTTTATATTGAGATATTTACACAAAAATTTCAGAAAAATGTATAAAATCGGTTGAAGTCATTAGGCTAGGTGCTAAATCCGTTCTCGGATACGTAAGTGGACTTTTTCATATAATAGATATATACATTTTTATTAATTTCTTTTAAAATTTTCATTCCCAAAAAGAAAATAAATGCAAAATGTTGCAGTTCCTTAAAATCTCCACTAGATGCTGATTTCAAATTTGAGAAGTTTCCCATTTACCGTCCTCGTTAACATTTAGTCACTAACGCAAAAATTCCAGAAAAATGAATAAAATCGGTTGAAGTCACTAGGCTAGGTGTCAGTTCCGTTCACGGATACGTTACTTGATTTACTTATCAATTAAATATTTTTAAAAATTGAGTCAATTCATATATTTTAATTCATTCAAATCCCACCACACACCCCCCAAAATAAATAAATAAAAACCACTGTTGCAGTTCCCTAAAATCGCCACTAGAGGCTGATTCCACAATCGATAAATTTCCCATTGATTCTCATGTTAAACGTTTCGTCACATATGCCAGTAAAACAAAAGCGATGTTGAAATCATGGAGTCACTTCCACAAAAATACATGAAGAAGAAGTTAAAAACGGTTTGGGTTATGAGAAGGGTTCAACCTCCAACACTCCAGAACTCAAGATCTCTTTCTCATTAACAATGTCAAAGTTATAAAAAATAAAAAAATTATAAAATTAAATCTCCACTAGAGGCCGATTCCAAAATGAAGTCATTTTCCATAGACTACCATGTAAAAAATAGATTAATAAAAATTAATATATATATATATATATATATATATTATATATATATATAGTAAAGTTAGAGAAGTAATTGTTGAGTCTTCACAAAAAAAGCACAAAAATTAATAATTATGCTAGCGCTTATTAAAAAGTGCTAGCGGAGAATAATTTTTACTATAAAATAGAAGACGTTGCAGTTTTTAAAGTCACCACTAGAGGCTGGTTCCAACAAGACGACATTTTCTATTGAATTTCATGGCAATTTAAAATACACCAATAAAATAAATGTTTTTTTGTAATTGTTCTGTCTTTTACTCAAAAATTACCCCCAAAACGTCAGAAAACATCCGAGGTATTAGCTTGGTTGCAAACCCGTCCTCATAATGACTCTGATAGTAAAAAAAAAAAAACTGGGATAAATTAGGAAGAAAACCTGATTATGGAGCCAAATGTTACCCAAAAAAATACAAGATGTTACCATTTTTTAAAGCACTACTAGAACAAAAAAACAACAAAATGGCGGACTTGTCGGAGCATTGTGAGGACGTGGAACCCTCAGATCACCCAAACTGTGACCCCCAGGGTAAATGTTTAAAATACAAATCTTGAGGAAAAAAGAGAAAAAAAAAATCAAGAATATCTGGCACACAGTCTAAAAAAACCATAAAACAAAAGTCTATGAATTTGACGGTGTTAATTATGCAGGCCTGACAGGCATAACCAATGGTTGCCGAGGAAAATATGAAATGAAGTTTTAAATATGGATGCAAAAATTAGCACGCACATTTGTCAGCCCTAGAGATGTAAAAAACTGAATGGTTGCTATGGACCAGGAGGTTCATAGAGGCAACGGTTCTGAGAACGATTTGTAACACCGTTGCCGTTTTATTGAGTAATTGCTAAGATTAGTTTACAAGATTAATTGTTTTTACAAAGTGATTGTTCCCAAAGATGCAAACAAACAAAAACTTATCAAGACTGGGAGAACCTTCAAGTCCAGAGGGGAATACTATTATCAGTTTCATGACTATGCTAACTGCTGCCATGGCAACAGGATGTAATCCAAGTAACAGGGTTGGGTTTTATCTTTAGAAAGTTTTGAAGTCCTTAAGTATTAAATAATTTTAAAAAATAGTTATAGTTGGTTTCAAGCATCCATCATGTAGGGTATTACATTCGTTATGGCAGGTTTGGTGGGTGTTAACACTGGTTGCTAAGGATAGGAAAAAAATTACTTTAGCATAAAGACCTAAAAATCCCCTCACACATTTATCAGCCCCAAACGTGTAAAAATGTGAATGGTTGCTATGGACTACCAGTTATAGTTTTAGAACGCCCCCTAGGTATTTATTCTTGGTTCTACCACCAGTGGATTTCACCCCCTTGTTACTGTAGATGGGCCCAGTGGGGGCGCAAATGAACAAATTAAAGCTGTTCCAGTACAACGCAGAATGACCCCATTGGGGGGTATTTGAGATGAACGGTTCATTTCTATAGAAGGTAGAATGCAGCCATTTTCATAAACATAAAGTTCTGTTTGTGGCAGTTCACCTGGTTCAGGTGTGTCCATGAATGTGGCCCTCGAGGAGTGGTGATTGATACACGTGGCGTAAAGGTATGTACAGTCAAGGTATGTGGATACCTATAACCAGTTTACTTCATGTCAGAATCCGATTGAAATGATTCAGAAGAAATGTGTAAACAATCAAATAGCTACAGTAGGTCAAAGAGAGTGTTATTTAGCAATTTCTCTGCCCTTTTCTATAGAAAATTGGAGTGTAGTAGAACTCCTGTATCCTCCATCCAGAACTTAACGTAGAAACCAGAATATGACACCCTGGTAATTCCTTACGTCTACAATTGATCAGTGTGTTTCCGCAGTGTCTCCAGGTGTTGATGGAGATGTGGTGGAGTGCGGTAGTTCTACGTATCTAGACAGGAAGTGTCCAAACTTTCCAGGATTTGAACTGAGTCTTCTGCAATGTTCATGACGCCCTTCAATGAAAGTCAATGTAAACGTCCGTGTTTGTGTATTCTGGACTCTTGTGTTCAAAAGTTGAAAGCTAAACCTGTCGACCAATCAAAGACTCAGATTTGTCTGTGAGAGTAAAAGCCTGAACCATGATTCGCGAAATTTTGTACCAAGCCTGTACACACTGTGGGTACATGCGCCAATGGAAACTGCGTGTTCAAGAACCGACGTTTAGCGTGTCACATACCCAGTGTGTACGAACCATGAGGATACCTCTCTGTCGATGCACATCAACAGATCAATCAATCAACGTGGTCTCTAATGGCGCCCCCTGACTGTTACACTGAAAGGGACACCGCGGGCCTTTCCCAGGTAACCCGTTAAACCCCAACAAAGGGGCCTCCATCTTCTAAATGTCCCCACACATCCTGAGATGGACGGTTTGAGTCCAGCCTTCAAAGATGAGCTCTGAATTCCAGCTGAATAGCCCGTTCCACAGTGTGCTTGTCAAGGGTGATTACAAGCTTAGCAAGAAAAATGAGATACTGGTTGACCTATTTCTGAGCACTTTGTTTCACGCCGCCCCCGCCCCTTCGCCGAATCTCCCCTTCCTCCATCCAATTCCTTTCTTCCAACCCAACTTTGCCTTTTCATTTTTGTCTTGCCCACCGGTCCTGCGGAGTAGAGGTCGGGTCAGAGGCCACCTGGTTCCTCCACGTTGCCAAGCCTGAGCAACCTGGCAAACAAAGGCCTCCACTGTTAGGGGATCTGTTGCCCGGTGCCAAACTTTCACCTTCACACCCCCCCGGCTCCATATTACCCCCCGTGTGAAGAAAACCCCTGCGGGGATGCTTCAATAGAGGGGGGTCTGTGAGCGGTAAAGTTTGGACGCTGTCACCAGACGAGTCACACTGGGGGCTCACCAGTGAGAAAAAAAGGTAGGGAATAAAGGAGGCGACGCACCTCCGCGGACAAAGAGGCCCAGGGGCGACGCGGCGACCTCTACGGCCGGCCGGCGCTCCCTTTGACGCCGATCTGCCAGGATTCATTTGATTCCAAAAACCAACTTTTTAAAAAAATGGATCAATAAGTGATATAAGTTGATGAAAGGGTTTCATATTCCACTGATGTCCTGAAAATCCGTTGAGTGTTGAGTTTGCAGATAAGACTTGAAGGGAACGGCGTCTGGCGGCAGCCCGTCTCACATCTGCCGCAAAGGAACTTGGGAGTCCGCGGGGTTGGGTCTGACGACGGCGGAAACACGGTTTGCCGTCCCGCCGCCTTTGACTAAGGTCATATCAAATGAACAGACAACTGACGGCGTAAAAATAGCATACAATTAAATCTTTTGCTCTCCGTTCATAAAATCTTAAAGGTTGACCTGATTTTTTTTTTTTTTTTTAAAGTTAGACTATGTGAGGAAATCTGTCACCAGCGGGATCTGCAGCAGATAAAAATGACTTTTTTTCCTTCTTTTGGTGGGAGGAACGATAAAAAATTAAAGATTGTGTGGCCCGCAGGCGCTACCTGCCCCTCACTCTCCTTTTGCCCCCACTCCGTCAGTCAGACCAGCATGTGACAGTTTTGTCAAAATGGCGCCTTTCTTTTAGTTTTATCTCCATAGCAACCATTTCATTTTTCGTCCGCTTTGTGATGACGAACAGGTCGATGTAATTTTTAGAAGAATCGGCAAAAGTAAATTTTTGGATTTCCTTAGCAACGGAGGTTTTTCATTAACCACGCCTCCTTCACTAATATGTTCATTTCATATGTTGTATTGTTTCATTCAGCTTAAGCAAGGGATTCATATATTACATTTTCATAATTTTTTGATAAAAAATGTGCAAACAGCGGGAAATGCTACTTTAGCTAGCTTGCCACGCTAACGCCATTAAAAGTCTAATACTTTTAACTTTTTTCTGCAGTTGCTTCCCAGCTGTCTAACTGAATGACTTAGGAAATGATAGATAATCTTAGAGGAGGCTTAAATTTGTACAAAGTACTAAAGAAGAATTTTTTTTTAAATTCAAGATGGCGGCTTTTTACCCGCCGAGATCGAAAGTTCATGAAACTTTAGATCTTATTGTTGTTGAACTCGGTGGAAAGGATTTAGTGAAGATCACGTAAACAGAAGTTTTCGTTTTCCAATTTGGAAAATCAATAAATTTCCCAGTTTGCCACAAAATGGCCGACAATCTGCAAGTCACATGTCCATCCCATAATAGTTTCAGAACTTCCTGTGGATATCTGAAAATTTAGGGGTTTTTTTGTTGATTTTGAAACATTTTTATGAACTCCATAATGGTTTTCTCTGCTGTGATGTCAAATATTTTATTTTTTGGTGATACTGATCCCTAAATTTAATTTTCACTGGCTACCAGGTGGTGAGTCCTAAAGCGGGGTTACGTTTTTGCTCAGAGGTGCAAAATCAATCTGACTGTAGATGGAAACATTTTACAAAGATACCTGCGACAGCTCATTGGACTCATTTTTTTAGAATTTTTGGGTCAAACAAAACCAAGAATTACAATCAATTTCCAGGTGATAAAAGAAAAACCCCACCAACAGTAGGGTGGTGGAGGATGAGCCATTTTAATTGCCCCCCACATTTGCTAACGAGCTTAGCTGTCGTCTCAGCGCCGCTCTCAGCATTCAAATAGATCCTAATTATTTCTCGTTGAAGGTCTTAAGATTGCCAACTCTTGTGTTGGCCGATGATAAAACGCCGCTCTTTCAAAACTTAATCATTACAAGTGCGTTCGAACGAGCACAAACGGCTCAGAGGTTACGGCGGCATTAACTCCCCGCGTCCATTTTGGTTGAATGGGGCCCGGCGAAAAAGTAGATTACATCCTCAAATCAAACCCCGCGGCTGATGATAGCGCTCCTAAACAGTCAATTATGGAATGTTTACTGTGCTCTTATTTGTTTCTGTTTGCTTGATAACGCGCTTTAGATTGACAAGGATTTATATGGGGGGGGCAAACAGAAGAGAAGCCAATCACGTAAACAGCAATTACGCGTGCGGCGGGGAGAATTAGAGTAACCAAATCAAGTTTTTTTTTCTTTTCTTTTCCACAAAAAGACAAAAAAAGAATGCCAGCCGCCGGATGTTTAATGAGGAGAAGGGATGATGGGCAGCGGCGGCGTGGTGAAATGCAAATCAGACATCTCTGAAACGCCGTCTGAGGGACGGCTGCGCGGCGGCAGATATGAATGAGGGACGGCGGGCAGGATGCCCAGCCGAAACGCGGAGAAATTGAAGAATAAACATTCCCGGGTTGTTCCCCGAGAGCGAGCCGGCCGCTCTGACGGCGGCTTAATTGCGAGTTATGCTTTAAGGACGGCGGCGGACGCCGATGCTAATGCTGATCACATTTCAGGGAGGAGGAAGTCTCAGAGGTGTGGGGCGGATGTGTCTGACGGATACAAAAACACATTAGAGAATCCTGTAGCTGGAAATGGATTCATGCTAGGAGTTTGTTTTAGCTTTTTCGCCTTCAAAATAAAAGCAGGTAAACTTTTGGTTCCACCTGTCGGATCTAAGGCTGCGTCTGTTTTTACACTAATCACTTTTGCTGCCTGGTGCTCGTCCAAAAATCAGCTCAGACTGATCTAATTGAAGTAGCAAGAAAACAGCATTAGCATGCTAGCATTACGAAATCAAAGGCGACGCAGGTTTAAGTGAACACATTTAATTACAAGTTTATTGCGGTTCCTTGTTCAACATTTTCACGTCATTACACAGGTTTCTACCACCATTTGTTGGGACTAAACGGCTTGTTACAAAATATTGAGCGTCAATAAAGTTTGATTAATGTGTCTAGAGAAACTCACTGCAAAATGTGATTATTTCAAGATAAAAGAGACAAAGAACCATGAAGAGGAGCAGCACCGATGACCCTTTTCGGGGAAACGTGGCCATCAAAGATGGACGTCAAACATCCTCAAGGACAAGGTTCAGGAAATGAGAGGTAACCCCGTCACCCTTGGAACGGGACAGACAAAATGCAAAGCTGTCCCGGTGACCCTCCTCAGGAAAGGACATGTGAAGGGGAGCCACTTGGTGACCCTCTTCAGAAACCGAAACATGAAGAAACCACCTAGTTGTCTTTACTTAGAAACAGAAAAGATAAAATGAAGAAGCTGTTATGACCCTCTTAAAGAACAGAGATGTGAAGAGGAGTGGCCCCTGTGACTCTAGTCAAAAACAGAATGAGGACCGTGCAGGACAGGTCCTGGTGAACTTCCTCAAAAAGGACACGTGAAGTGGAGCGGTCCCAGTGACCCTCTTCGGGAGAGGAGACATGAAGTGGAGCGGTCCCAGTGACCCTCCTTGGGACAGGACATGTGAAGAGGAGCGATCCCAATGACCCTCATCAGGAAAGAACACGTGAAGAGGAGCGGTCCCAGTGACTATCTTTAGGAAAGGATGTGTGAAGAGGAGCGGTCCCAGTGACCCTCCTCGGGAGAGGAGACATGAAGTGGAGCGGTCCCAGTGACCCTCCTCAGAAAGACATGAAGTGGAGCGGTTGCAGTGACCCTCCTCAGAAAAGAACACGTGAAGAGGAGCGGTCCCAGTGACTATCT
Source organism: Oryzias javanicus (assembly GCA_003999625.1). Taxonomy (NCBI): domain Eukaryota; kingdom Metazoa; phylum Chordata; class Actinopteri; order Beloniformes; family Adrianichthyidae; genus Oryzias; species Oryzias javanicus. The sequence goes on from CM012438.1 coordinate 2,758,540, forward strand.
TTAGGAAAGGATACGTGAAGAGGAGCGGTCCCAGTGACTATCTTTAGGAAAGGATATGTGAAGAGGAGCGGTCCCAGTGACTATCTTTAGGAAAGGATATGTGAAGAGGAGCAGTCTCAGTGACCCTTCTTGGGACAGAACGTGTGAAAAGGAGCTGTCCTAGTGGCCCCCCTTGGGACAAGACATGTGAAGTGGAGCGGTCCCAATGACCCTCCTCGGGACAGGACATGTGAAGTGGAGCGGTCCCAGTGACCTTCCTCAGGAACAGTGAGGGAAACATGAATGATCGGATCGGACACTGTGACCCCGGTGACAGGAAACTTGAAATATGGCCCCAAATACCCCCCCAAGAAATTTCTTATTTCCTCTAGGCATTCTGGGTAGTTTGTCATACCACATCATTTGGTTTGTTTAACCTACTGGGCCCTACAGATCGCTGCACCTTACATTCTGAAACACAAGGTCGTGTTTTTATGTCGTTCAAAGAATGATTTTGAAATGTTTCATAACTTAAACCCATAAAGCCTGAAAATAAGGTTCATTTACTCTTAAAGTCATTGCAAGGGACGACGGATTTGAGGTAATCCAAGAGGTACCATCTGTTATTGTGCTAAAGACGCATGACGCAAGCGATCAAATGATAAAAAACAGATCCGTGCACCCTCCGAGGTCGGTCGACCGTCGTGAGGTTCTACCAGAGCATAAACTCCATGATTCCATGATAGAGAAGCATATTCAGGCAGAAGACGGGAGATTAACGGGAATCTTTTCTGGCAAACTTCGGGAAACTTCTGTTTCATTGGATTGTAAACGTGAGGAGCGCTCACGTCACGAGAACATCTGAAGACAGCGCCTGATGTAGGTTCAAGGATAAAAATACCAAATGTCAAACAGTCTCGAGCTGTAAATCCGTCAGCTGTCTCAAACGTGTCATTCGCAGTTCGGAGACGAACAACGGCACCGGCCGCGAGCAGAAACAAGAGGGTTCTGGTTGAGCGCCGGTAATAAAAGACACATCTCGTCGCTCTCGATACGTCGTTTGGCGAGCCGAGCGGCCTTTGAAGTCGCCCCCTTTTCCCTCTTAAGTCAACCCAGTCCCAACTCATCTCCCGCTCAAGCCCAGCCTTTAATGTGGCGAGCCGGCCGGCCGGCCTTCGCCGCGCCGTCCCGACCGTCGCTGGACGTCTACGGAACCGGGGGATTATTCGCATTTCCTGAGCTTCAATCACACAAAAGGAGTGCTGAACAAGAGAAAGGGAAAAGGAAAAAAAGAAAGAAAGAAAGAAACCACTCCTGAAGTAAATGTGGTGCGGCACAACACAAACCAGATGAATCCTCTCTATTTTTACCTTTTCCTTTGCCAAGGACACATCAGGCACATCCTGTGAGCCTCAGCGAGGACGGGTTAGTTATGGTCCTCTACAGAGCAGACGGAACAAAGATGTTCAAACCCCCGAACGCCGAGTGATCTGAGAGACGGGGATATTGAAAATGATTCCAAAATGAAGGCGACTCTTTGGAGGTAAAGCCTCACTCGAGACACGCGATCTCCCCTCATGTGGCATCAAAGCAATCCGACACAGGTGAGGGCAGAGAGGGGTTCCTGCGGAGCCAAAAAACGTTTCCTTGATGGTAGAAAAACAGGTTTAGGCCGTCAGATCGACTAACAGGAAGCAGTTGAAGAGAAAAAAGGGTTTAGTATCAACAGAGCTGGAAGGAATCCACCAGAACTTTTGGAAATCCTTTTACCTGATCTTACAATCATTAACGAGAACTAAAGTTTTATAGAATTCATGACATCATATATGATGTCATCCATAGAAGACGGTTCACTTCCTTTAGTTAATTTTTTCTTCTTTGCAATATGAATCTCTTTATGAAAGGAAATATAAAGAGGACTGGTTCCAGAGACTCCTTTAGGTAAGGACATGTGAAGAGGAACGGTTCTGATGAATCTCCTCAGGAAAAGACATGTGAAGAGGAGCAGTTTCAGTGACTCATTCAGGAAAAGACGTGAAGAGGAGCGACTCGATGAATCTCCTCAGGAAAATACATGTGAAGAGGAGTGGTTCCAGTGACTCCTTTAGGTAAGGACATGTGAAAAGGAACGGTTCTGATGAAACTTCTCAAGAAAAAGACAGCTGAAGAGGAGCGGTCCTAGTGTCTCCATCAGGAAAAACATGTGAAGAGGAGCAGTCTCGATGAATGTCCTCAGGAAAATACATGTGAAGAGGAGCGGTCTCGATGAATCTCCTCAGGAAAATACATGTGAAGAGGAGCGGTCTCGATGAATTTCCTCAGGAAAAGAGATGTAAAGAGGAGTGGTCTCGATGAATCTCCTCAAGAAAATACATGTGAAGAGGAGCGGTTTCAGTGAATTTCCTCAGGAAAAGACATGTGAAGAGGAGTGGTTTCAGTGACTCCTTTAGGTAAGGACATGTGAAGAGGAACGGTTCTGATGAATCTTCTCCAGAAAAAGACACCTGAAGAGGAGTGGTCTTAGTGTCTCCTTCAGGAAAAAACATGTGAAGAAGAGCGGTTTCAGTGACTCATTCAGGAAAATACATGTGAAGAGGAGCGGTCTCGATGAATCTCCTCAGGAAAATACACGTGAAGAGGAGCGGTCCCAATAAATCTACTCAGGAAAGGAAATGTGAAGAGGAGCGGTCCTGGTGCGCTCCTCAGGACAGGATGTGAAGTTAGCTTAGCGTTAACAGAGGTGGAATGAATCCACCAGAACTTTTGGAAATCATTTCACCTGATCTTACGATCATTGATGAGCCCTGTAGTTTTATAGTATGGATGACATCATATATACATATTTTTACCTTGGTCACTCAGTCCAGAGGCAACATTAAAGTCCAGACACTTTTTTAATTTTTTTACTATCAAGTTAATAAAACATTGGATGTTCAGAGTGCTGTTAGCCAAACATTCTAACCACTAACTAACTCCCCCGTGCTTCATCAAGGGATGAACTCTCAGCTAAATTTGCAGTTTCAACCAAATCTTTATGCTTGAATCACATGAATAAATAAATTAAAAAAAAAGATCTGGTCCACAGGGAGTAAATCTTCTGTTGATCGTTTCGCACATGCATTACACTTGTTTAAAATAAACCATTTTATTATTAAATCAGAGGCTGTTTGGTTTTGAACCAGAGGTTTGGTCAGCCTGGAAAATGAACTCTTTCAGTTCACAATTGTGACAGCAAAGAAGGGAATTGTTCCTACAGGGAACAATTCTCAGTTATTTTTGACTTCCGTAGAATTATTTCTTGTAAATTTTGAATTTTTTCATATGAATTTATTCTCAATTATTTTTATTCTTTTATGGTGGAGCTCTAATGCTGTCACTGTAAAAGGCCCAAAATTCCAACTTTAATGTTGAAAGTTGTTCAATGAAGTACTTTTTTTTGTTGCTTAAAATAAAAACAACAAATTTCTCTGATAAAACGAAATTTAATTAATTTTCTTAAATGCCAGATGAGTGATACATTTCTAGACTGTATGTATGTAAATAAAAGTCTTTATCATCTCGTCACATTGAGGTCGAGATGGATATTAAAACACGTGAGAGGGACGGATCCACACCCCTCACTGTGGGAATCTCGTCTGTCCTCATAAAGGCCAATCATCATTTCTCATTCAAACACCTCCCAGCAGCCGTCGTTTGTGTTCAGAGCAACCAGCGGGTCAAAAATACCCGCCAGGAGAACGACTGCAGATCTCCTCTGAGCGATGCGCCATATAACTCAGCCAATCAGATGACAGCTTCCTGTGTAAAACCTTTCTGTAACCGAATCTCCAATCCGCTAATGGCCGCATAAAACGCCATTTCATCCTGAAAAAGCAAAACGAGCTCCACGCGGCGCGGCACCTGCGCTTTCGTCGGTAAAAAGCTGAAATTTCTGACAAATGCAGAAAGAAATGGTTGAAAACAGATCCGAGTCTTGATCACTGTAATCAGGCTGTATGTCCTGAGAGTTTATGATCACCCAAACAATTATTGATTTTTCATCTTTTGCCTGATTACAGAGACATAAAATGCACATTTTTCATGCGTAACTTCTTCTCTGCTCTCATTTGTTTAATAGCTTTTTCTGACCAATCACAAAGCGTCCCCCGGATCCATAAAAAGAGGCGCAGAGATGAACGTGTTGTGTTTAAACCTAACCTTTTCCGCAAGTCGAGCCAGTTCTTTCTCATTTCAAAAGCGTCCTTATTAAAGACATTTCAGGACACGCCGTAGCCAGGAGGCACGGCTCAAATCTACATGTATGATTATGTGTCATCTGCGGAGGAAATCTGGGTTTTCTTCGCCACTCTGACACATGGAGTCTGAGGTTCTCTATTAACCTTTTTGTTTTGTGTGACCGCCACCTTTTCAGACAAAAACAACGGCGTGAAGAAGCCGGTTTTGTCATCCGTACCCCGGCACGACTTGTTGACTGTTGCAACGGCGGTAAATTTATGTCGCCCCGCAAACAACAACTGGCGCGCATCCATCCCGCGGCCGAGCTCCGCCTGCAAAAACACTCGTAATTTAAACTTCTGAGAGAATCAAAGGGGTGGAGTGTCTCAACATTTTAAGAGTGTGAGATTCTTCTTTTTTTCTCCTCTGTGGTTGAAGGGCGAAACCTCGTCTTTGGTAACAACAGCAATGCATGCTGGATGTGCAGCTGATGGGAGATAATTCATCGGTGTTGCAGAGAGTTTCACATTTTTTTGGTTTGAGACGGGAACACAATAGACCTGAAGAGATCGTCCCAGCTTTGAGTGATGTCACTTCCTGTTAGAAATTAGGTTTTTTTTTCCAAATTTTGAGGAATGTGTGAAGGAGGTCAGGGCTGAAATCCTTTAGGATTAAAGAGAAAGAGACCAAAAGAAAAGTTGTGTTGCCAGGTAAACCAGGTTGATATCCACCATTGCAAGAACCCCAACAATGGACCCAATTTCAAACCGATCGCTTGGAAATTCCCCCCCAGGACTCATCCAACTGTAGTTAGACTAGTAGACAGAAGATAAAGAAATAAACAGTATTGAGTGAATGTACGCAACATTAGCATATTTTTGAGACCAGGTGAAGCCAGATGATACACTCTCTAGCTTGTTCTGGGTCTCCATCCTGTGAGACCAGAAACCCCTTCACTGAGAAGCGTTCACTGGGCATCATTGCTTCTCTGAATTAAAAAATTAAATTAAATTAAATTTAAATTTAGCATAAAAAATACGATATATTTGACAGACATGGTTTTTCCAGTGTGTCTTGGTCTTCCCTGAGGCTTCCATCCAATGGGACATGCCCGGAACACCTCCCCAGGGAGGTGTCTCTGCTTGCCAAAGTTACCTAAATTAGCGTTAACATGTTTTGTCCATTTTGTTGTTGTGGCACATTCCTTATTGACATTTATCAATTACATCAATATAAAGTCAATTTCGGCAATTATCGGTAGTCACTGGTCTTCCAAGGCCAACCAACGTATTCTTTCCTGGGTCTTCCCCAGGGTCTCCATCCAGTGGGACATGCCCCCTGGTAAGTGTCCAATCCTCTGGGCTAGCCAAAGTTACTTAAATTTAGCATGCAAAAGTTGTGTCAATTTTCCCAACGTCTGTTGGAGAACATGGCAACCACCGATAGTCAAGAGTCTCCCAAGGCGTTCCAAGGCTAATCGAGAGACATAGCCTCTCCAGCGTGTCCTGGGTCTTCCCCAACGCCTCCGCCCAATGCTAGATGCCCGGAACACTTCCCCAGGGAGGCGTCCAGTATTTGCCCTGGCTTCTCTGCTAGCCAAAGTTACCTAAATTAGCATTAAAAGGTTTCGTACATTTTCTTGTGGCCCATTCCTTATAGACCAGGGCTGCTCATTCCTGGTCCTCGAGATCTACCACCCTGACTGTTTTCCAGATCTCCAAGCCCAGCCAGCTGTTGATTGGCTTAGTCAGATGTCTCCACAATCTGATTGAAAGAACACACCTGGTCAGGTAATCAGCAGCAAGCAGTACATGGAGAGCTGGAAAACAGGCAGGTTGGTAGATCTTGAGGACCAGGAATGAGCAGCCCTGTTATAGACATTCGCTGTTTGAAGACATGGCAGTAATCAATAGTCGCTGTATGTATGAATGGTTCTGTGACTGTAAACCACTTTGGGTCTTTGAGGACAGTAGAGAACCGCTGTACCAGTACACACCATTTAACATTCCAGGTGATTCCAGGGGATTGTGTCTGGTTCCGGGATAGGTTACCCTAACGTGATACCGGTTTGAGTCGGGTCAGGTTCACGCCTGGTAATGTGTCTTGTACTGTGTCCAGTTTGGGTCTGGTACCACATCTGTTATTGTGTCCAGTTCTGGGTTAGGGTTTTGGTACCGGTACTGGACTCATCAGTAACTGTCTCTGGTTCCGGGTTAAGGTACCAGTACCAGTACTGGGTGCGTGGGGGACTGTCTCTGTTTCTGGGTTAGGGTACCAGTACCAGTACCATAACGCAGAACTGGACACAGTACCAGATGTGGTACCAGACCTGAACCAGACATAGTAGAAGACAGGTTACCAGGCCCGAACAAGGCTCAGATGTGGTACCAGACACAAACCAGTACCACAGTAGTGGGTGCATCGGGTACTTAATCTGGTTTCAGATTAGGGTACCAGTACCCTTCTCGTCAGTGTTACGTTTGGCCCGATTTGCACCCGGTAACGTGTCTTGTACTGATTCGGTTCTGGTACCGTGTCTGTTACTGTTTCTGGGTTCAGGTACCAGTACTGGTCCTGGACCCATTGGGTGCTGTGTCCGGTTTGGATACCAGTATCAGTACTGGACCCAATGGGTGCTGTGTCGAGTTCGGGTTTGGGTACCAGTACCAGTACTGAACCCATTGGGTGCTGTGTCCGGTTTGGATATCAGTACCGGTACTGAACCCATTGGGTGCTATGTCAGGTTTGGATACCAGTACCAGTACTGGACCCATTGGGTGCTGTGTCAAGTTTGGGTTAGGGTACTGTTACCCGGTTTTGGTACTGATACTGGATGCATCACAAGGACCAGACCGCGTCTGGTACTTGGGGAAACACAAAATTTCCAAAACGCCACTTTTTGACCCGGATGGGTCCTTACCAATCGTCAACATGGGACGAGTTGGGAATGGGAATGTGTTGGACTGGTCGGTTCATCCAACCCGGTTTGGTGAACTGATCCGGATCCATGTCCTCTTCCGGTGGTGAAATTAATTAACAAAATCCAATATTTGTGGCGTTTTTCTCTTATCACTTTCTCTACCAGCACTAGAGGACATCCCATAATTCTCGTTATAAAACACCTTCACTAACAGAAAAACAAATGCCAGGAATTGTTCCCAGCATCCACTCCACTGGTATGAATCTCCAGCTTGTTTGTTTGAAGTCACGGGTGGAGCGAGAGTCGGGTAATGAGACCCAGCTGCACGCCGCCGAGCGACGAGGACGGCACGGAGACACGGTGGACTCCGGGCTGCAACACGACCGCAAAAAAACCAAAACAAACCCAAAGATACGCAGAGCGAGTGATCCGCACACAAAACAAAACCGAATCAAGCCGGATCGTCCTCCGCTGAGAGGTTCTGGTAAACAACTGGCCGCGCTAAAACAATACAGCTGGCTTTCCTCTCGGTACCGGTCCATAATCATCACTGGCTGTTTACGTCGGCGGGGAAACAGCCTCAGGTTCCCCCAAACACAAACCAAGCTGGATCTGCTACCGTCCAATCGTATCGGGGCAAATCGCAACTCAGATTGTAGGAAAAAAAAAAGTGTTTTTTTGTTTTAAATTTCCAAACGTTCCTCTTGGAAGAGCTTATCGTATGCAAAGCGCTCAACATCAATGTCTTCATATTCTGTAAAATTCATGGCGCGGCGGATTCCCAGGGGAACGCCGCTGCCAAGTTCCCGCCACGCAAAAGTTTCTCCTTTTTCCTTAAATTCTTAATTCTTCCACTTTAATTCAACTTGGCATGTTATTTCTCAGAAATACCGCCGGGCTCCGGGGAGAACCGTCGACGTGGTTTCACTTGTTAGCGCGGGTTTTAGCGCTGAATGAGGATCAGACAATGGCTGCGGGGAGGGGGGGGGCGCTCGCCGTCTAGCGAGGTATTGACACAGGAGATATTGCCTGAACAAAGTGGATCCGTGAGAAAAGAGAGGCAGCGAGCGTGAAGGAAAAGAAAGAAAGAAAGATTATCTTAATTATCATTCAGGAGCTGCTTAGTGCAGCACCTGTGCATGAATAATGTCATTTATAGGCACATTGAGATGTGCATAATTCCCTCTTAAATCATACACATTAGCCGCATAACAAGGGATGAACAAGTCGGCCTCTCGCAGGCTCAACAAGGAGCGAGGGGGTTCATTGTCATTTTCTCCATTCACAATAAGAGTGCTCCTTCGGCAATTTAACTCTGGCTTTTTGGACCGGAGGAGTTGTGAGGTTACATATCCTGCTTCATATTACTGCGCTGGGTTCCATTTGACTTCAGAATAGGGGGGATCTTTTCAGGCTGGCGGTGTGATTTATGTAAGACGGAGCTTCTTCTTCTTCTTCTTCTCTTCTAGGTCACCGCCGATGGAGAGACGGAGACTGAATGTTCTACAAAGCACATATTTAAGAGGTTTCCCCTTTTTTTTGAGTGGCTCTCGCTCTTAAGGCGGAGTGGAATCTGAAAGGGGAACCAGCTCGCGTTGTCGAGCTCCAAATATGCGGACGGCGCGCTGAGCGAAAACGCACAAAACGTAGACGTTTAGCCTCAATTCAAGTCTAAGAGTAGATATGCTACAGTATCTGACGTGTACATTTAATGCTATTCTGAGCCTGTTCTGAGTTTAACAGTTAGCCGGGCTAGCAAGAATAGCATTCAATATTTATTCATTTTTCTGTCTAAATTTTACATCCCATAAATGCAAATTTTCTAACAAAATTCCGAAATTTTCCTTATTTCCTCGTGGAGGCCAAAAAATATTTTTTTCAAAAAACCAAAAGGCTGTAAAATGTCTTGAAATTTGTTCGCAATACGGAATATTTTAAATTTATCTGACCTTAATTTTATTCACTTACTGTAAAACTTTTCTTGTTTATTTCTACCCTTGGCATTTTAATTTTATTTTATTTAGTGTTATTTTTATTTTTTTACTTTTATTTAATAGTTTATAATGTTTGTATACACGTACAATGGCTATTTTGCACCTTTTTCTGTATTGAAATTGATGTTTGGAAAAAAAAAAATGTCCAGAATGTTTTATTTGTGCATTTTTAATGCAATTCAAAGGCTAAAATGTGTTCTGACATCTAAAATAATACAATATAAAACAGATTCAAGGCAAATTACAGCTTTTTGGAGGATTTTCGTGCTAGTTTGTTAGCTGCTTGTAGCAGAGGTAGCTAACAGTTAGCAAGAATAGCACTAATTATAGCTGTCAAAAATATTGTGTTTAATCAAAATGCATATATTAAAAGCAATTTCTATGTTCAAATGTGTCCTGACATCTATCATAATACATTATGAAATAGATTCAAGACAGATAACAGCTTTTTGGAAGATTTTCATGCTAGTTTGTTAGCTGCTTGTAGCTAAAGTACCCAACAGTTAGCCACGCTGTATCATAGTACGATATGAAATGGATTCAAGAAAATTAGAGCTTTTTGGAGAATATTTATCCTGGTTTGTCAGTTGCTTGTAGCATAGGTGGCTAACAGTTAGGTAGGCTAGCATAACCAAAAGCTAAGTCTTAAATCATTTTTTCGAAAACAAAATCTGTAATTCTTATGCAATTCCTTGGTTGATAAAAATACATTTTTCTGAGGATTGCTATGCTAGGTTGTTAGCTGCTTATAGCTTAAGTACCCAACAGTTAGCCACACTTATCTTGTAGAAATTTCTATGTTTAAATGTGTTCTGGCATCTATCATAATACAATATAAAATCAATTCCAGAAAATTACAGCTTTTCGGAGGACTTCTATGCTAGTTTGTTAGCTGTTTGAAGCAAAGTTAGCTAACAGTTAGCAAGACTAGCACTACTCATAGCTGTCAGAAATATTCTGCTTAATCAAAATACAGGTATTTAAAGCAATTTCTATGTTAAAATGTGTTCTGACATCTAAATGAATACAATATAAAACAAATTCAAGAAAATTACAGCTTTTCGGAGGACTTCTATGCTAGTTTGTTAGCGGCTTGAAGCAAAGTTAGCTAACAGTTAGCAAAACTAGCACTACTCATAGCTGTCAGAAATATTCTGCTTAATCAAAATACAGGTATTTAAAGCAATTTCTATGTTCAAATGTGTTCTGACATCTAAATTAACACAATATATAATCAATTCAAGAAAATTACAGCTTTTCGGAAGACTTCTATGCTAGTTTGTTAGCGGCTTGAAGCAAAGTTAGCTAACAGTTAGCAAAACTAGCACTACTCATAGCTGTCAGAAATATTCTGCTTAATCAAAATACAGGTATTTAAAGCAATTTCTATGTTCAAATGTGTTCTGACATCTAAATTAACACAATATATAATCAATTCAAGAAAATTACAGCTTTTCGGAAGACTTCTATGCTAGTTTGTTAGCTGCTTGAAGCAAAGGTAGCTAACAGTTAGGCTGGCTTGTACGAGATAAAGCTATTGCTTTAATAATTTTGCTAAATCAACATCAGTTCAACTAATACAATTCTAAGGCTGATGAAATTAGTTTTCATAGGATTAGTTTGCTAGGTTGTTAGCTGCTTATAGCTAAAGTACCCTACAGTTCACTAACTTGTATTACTTGTAAAAATTTCTATGTTCTAATGCGTTAGACAAGTATCATAATACAATATGAAATGGATTCAAGAAAATAACAACTTTTTAGAGGATATTTATGATAGTTTGTTAGCTGCTTGTAGCAAAGGTAGCTAACAGTTAGGTAGACTAGCATAACTAAAAGCTAAGTCTTAAGTAATTTTGCTAAATCGACACCAGTACATCTAATGCAATTATTATGTTGATAAAAATTACAGTATTTCTGAGGATTGCTATGCTAGGTTGTTAGCTGCTTGTAGCTGAAGTACCTTACAGTTAGCCAGGCTAGCATCACTTGTAGCAATCCCTATGGTAAAATATTTTCTGACATTCATTTCAATTTTGGGTTTGAATATTTTCTGACTTCCCAGTACAACATAAATCTGATTGTTAATAATTACAGCTTTTTGGAAGAGTGTTATGCTAGTTTGTCAACTTGTTTCTAAACTATCCAATTGTTAGCCAACAGTTAGCCTAGCTTGAATAAGTTGTAACAATTCCAAGCCTAAAATGTGTTTTTGACATCTGTTGTAGTTCTACCTAAATCCAGTTACTGAAAATATCAGGTTTTTGGATCAAACTAGATTGTTATGCTAGTTTGTTAGCTGCTTGTATCAAAAATATCTAACAGTTAGCAAGGCTAGTATTAATTTAGGCTTTTTCAGCGACTTTCATACTGTAGTTTGGGATTTTTCAAATCCACTTAGTAAGTTAGCAAAAAACCTGGTTATTGTTGTAAATTGCAGCATTATGGAAGATAGGTATGCTAGTTTGTTAGCCATTTCTAGCTAAACTAAATGACAGCTGGCCAGGCTAGCATTAGTTATAGCAACTCCTGGGTTTTAATGTGTTCTGACATCCTAGTACAATATGAATTCAATTGTTAATAATTACAGCTTTTCGGAGGGGTGTTATGCTAGCTTGTCAACTTGTTTCTAAACTAGCCACTTGTTAGCCAACAGTTAGCCTAGCTTGAATATGTTGTAACAATTCCGAGCCTAAAATGTGTTTTTGACATCTGTTCTAGTTCAACCTAAATCCAGTTGCAGGAAATAGCAGTTTTTTGGATCAAATTAGATTGTTATGCTAGTTTGTTAGCTGCTTGTATCTAAAATATTTATCAGTTAGCAAGGCTAGCATGAATTTAAGCTATTCCAGCGACTTTTATACTGTAGCTTGGGATTTTTCAAATCCACTTAGTAAGTTAGCAAAAAAATCTGGTGATTGCCATAAATTCTGGCATTATGGAAGATAGGTATGCTAGTTCGTTAGCCATTTCTAGCTAAACTAGACGACAGCTGGCCAGGCTAGCATTAGTTATAGCAACTCCTGGGTTTTAATGTGGTCTGACATCCTAGTACAATATAAATTTAATTGTTAATAATTACAGCTTTTCGGAATGGTGTTATGCTAGCTTATCAACTTGTTTCTAAACTATCCAATTGTTAGCTAACAGTTAGCCTAGCTTGAATAAAATGTGTTGTGACATCTTTTCTAGTTCAACTTAAATGCTGTTGCAGAAAATATCAGTTTTTTTGGTTCAAACTAGATTGCTATGCTAGTTTGTTAGCTGCTTGAATCTAAAATATCTAACAGTTAACAAGGCTAGCATGATTTAAAGATATTCCAGCAACTTTCATACTGTATTTTGTGATTTTTCAAATGCACTTGGTGAGTTAGCAACTTTTCTTGGTTTCCATGGAGACTTTTTGAAATTGTGGAATTTCTTGGCTGTTGTGTTAGCCGTTTATTAGCTGCCGTTAGCTAAAGTAGCCTACAGTTTACCAGGCTGGCATGAGTTTTAGGTGAGGATAATGGAACGTTTTGCTGAATTAAAAGACAAAAATGAAAAAAAGAAAATAAAAAGCAGGTCATGCACTTTTCTACTGCGGGTTCCAAATTTTTAAAACCCACTTGGTTGAAAAGCTTTGTGAGTTATCTTTTCAAAACACATTAGCCACAATTGTCATTTTTTATTATTTTTTTTAATAATACTATCAATTGTTGGGCTGTTATGTAAGCTTTTTGTTAAGCGCTGTAGCTAAAGTCGCCTACGGTTAGCCAGGCTAGCATTAAATAATGCCATGAATAAAAAAAAAAAAAATGCACTAAAATAATAAACGATTGCTAAATCGCTGCCAGCAACACCGAAGATTCATACGTTCTTTGACCCAATACAACTAAAGCGGTTCCAACATATTTTGACTTGGACGAAAGTGGCTAAACACATCTAATTTTTGAATTATGTTAATTACATTAGCAGTTTAAGGTAATTTAAAAACCGTCAAAGCTCTGGTGTTAAAGGGTTAAACACAACAACGTTTTGCTTTTTTATTTTTACATTTTGATCCAACATTTTGGCTAAATGTCAACCAGAACAAGAGCATTGTTGGGTTTCCATCTTGATTCCACAATTGATGCACAAGAAGTCCTTAATAAGGGGTTTTGAACCTGCAAATATGTGAGAAATGTGCCCTTTTATGCTAATCACGTCTACCAAGGCGGAGTTCTAAGAAACGTTGAAAGTCGGAAAGTATTTGTCACCCAAATCAGGTTTTCTCCGTTGCCACAGAAACCGAAAATGGACAGAACATACAGTAGAAGAAACGAGCGTAGTAACGAGTCTGTCATCACTGAGAAATGTCAAACATTCCACCCCGCTGCCGACTCCTCAGCACCGTCCGCCGCCGCCGAAGCCCGGCCCACGCAGTCAAAAGTTCACAACAACAGCAGAGGGCATTGTGGGTTGTCTCCAATCGGAGGGGTCTTCCCAGCACAGCAGAGCACTTCTGAATGCTAACTATGCCGGCAGAGATATGCAGTAGGATTGAACTCGGAGTCCTCTGTTGTGGGGGTCAAACTGCAATTTAGAGGGAAAAAAAAAAAACCTTTTGAACGCTCACTTTGCTGCCTGGGTGGAGGACGTGGTGGGCGGGGTTTAAAAAAATATTCAGATATGAAGAAAGCTTCTCACACAGATATTTATTGAACACTTAGTAGATGTAAAGCGAACAAAACGCTGATACTGGAGGTGTAGAAAAGTATTTGATCCCACTTCTGACACCAGAACGCCTAAAATGGAGGTACATATTTTTGTTAAAACCGACTGTAATCCATCACAGATTGAAAGTTTTTTTTTAGCTGAAGCATGGATGGAAGGAAATGTTTTCAAATGAGTGTGTTATAGATTACAATGTAGCATCTATAGTGTGTGTTTCTTGCAATAACACACAGAACATGCATTGTTGTTTAGGTATTCTGACTCCACAGCCTCCCTGGGTGTGTCCTGTGGCATCTGGCATCTCCGCTGCTTTGGCACTCGGATACTTTTAGTCCTGTGGGTTGCGGCGCTTGCCCCCACAGGACAATGCTGCCAATTTGATGTTTCTAGGAGCCAGAGATATATTTATAATCGCAAGGTTTCTGAGTAAACTCTTGGCTAAGTAGCAAAACAAGGTTTTGCACTTTGGAGGCGGGCGGAGATGGAAGGAGAAACCTGCAGACTATTGTCTGGGACTGAAGAATGCAACCTCAGCCGTTTATCCCTAACCCACCATTTGGTTATATTTAAGCGCCACAACAATTTGTTTGGGTCAGAGAAAGATCATTTATTGCCCTGTATGTAAGTAAGAACAACAAAAACCAACACCAAAACCACACGGCTAACACCTAGCTAGAACATACTTGTTTATGGGATGGTTTTGGGCTTCAGGGTGCTAAAACTTTCTCTGCACATGTGCTTTTATCTGTCAACTGAACATCGAAACCATGAAAACTCAATTTAAGCAGAATTTCATAAATATTGAACCAAATTTTCTTGTTATTTTGTTTTTTATTAGCTTGTTTGCTAATGTGGGCATATATTTCTCCCACTACTTAATGTACATACACACAAAACCAACGTATTTACATTTCAAAATGGCTGACTATAAAAAAAAACTAGTAAAAGTGTGAAATCTGAGCTAAGCTAACTGTTAGCACCGAGCTAACTCAGCTTAGCTTCCTCTTGTCATATCAAAATTCACAAAATTATCTACAACCAATATTTTCTGTTAAAAGAAAGATATAAATAAATGTATCAACTGTTAAAAATTTAACAAATATAAGAGGAAAAAAAGTAGGAAATATTGACTTTTAAAGATACTAAATGACAAAAAGTAACTGTAAACAAACAGCGGCCAGCTAAAAAGGAAGCGCAGTTAGCCTGGTAAGCTAGCTGAATGAACTTTTTATACTGACGCAGAATTCTTAAGCAACTTTTTAAAACAAAAATGTGCACAAAAATCTAAAGATAAGATAATCTAAGATAAAACTTTCTATTATTGAAAGCGACAAAATAGTGTGATTGGATAATGCTTAAATAAATACTTAGAAATTGATTTCTATATTAATAATGTCTTTCAAGATTCTAAATGACAAAAACTTTATTTTTATACACCTGCTAGCTTAAAAAAAAAAAGCTGTCTTAGCTAGCCATAATAATGAATGTGAGTTTAGTCAATTTTTTAAAAAACTTTTCATATATTTAACTCATGAGTGAAGCAAACAAATGTTAAGAGAGTTTGTATGGTGTATTTTTTGTAATAACTGTATCAAGCAGATTTAAAAAATTGATTTTTTGAATTGTTTACAAACTTTAAGTGAAATTGAGGTAAAAAAAAAAAGTAAATAAAATAAGTGTAATTAAAAAAACAACTAATTATTACTTTCCAGTTATTGTTTTAAAGTTTAAAAAAACTTGAAAAGTGTTTTTTTTTACATTTCTTTAAGAGTCTTAATGGACAAAAGAAAATTTTAAAAAAAGTAACTTGATGTAAAGCATAAACTACGATAATGCAAATGCGAATGCTATAAGCTGAAAATCCCTAAAATGGAAAATGTCTTAATTTCGCCCAAACAGCTAGCATAATGCTAAACTGTTAGCTAAACTATCAAATTCGCTTCAAAATTTGTGAAAATGTCCCATTTTGCCAAATTAGTTAGCACGAAGCTAAAACATCGGCTAATCTCCACAAAAGTCTAAAAATGTTTCAGCTTCACACAGCTAGCTTAGTTAGCCTAGCTTACTAGCACAACGAAGGTGAGTTCTGTCTTTTTTGGTAATTTTATATATTTTTAGCTTACAAGTTAGGTGTACAAATTGTGTAGAGTTTGTGTATTTCTGTAAGAACTTTAAGAAGTAAAAGGATTTTTTCAGTATTGATCTTAAAAAAAAGATAAAAAAAAAACAATCAAACTTAACATGAAATGGTTGATTTACTCTGTTATCTTTGTTTAATGAAAATATTAGCTTATTCTATCTTTACTTTATCAAAACATCAAATGAAATCAATCCAAACTTATGTTTATACTACGTAAAACAACAAAAGGATTTTTTTTAACAAGTCTTTTATTTCCTTTTAGGTTGTGGGTTTAAAATCAGTAGAAGCAGCTGTAACTGAATAGCCCGTGTACCTGATGGCGTTACACGTTCAAGTCTCATCCGTCTGCCCCCCCTCCCCCATCACCCCCAACACATTCGGATCATTATTCCTAATACCCCTGAGTATTGGGGTAATATTTGATAATTGCGGTGGAGTGACCCCAGGACAAATGCCATTACGAGTTTAAAAGCACGCCGGCTAATCTGAGGGATGTAATTCCCTCTGAATGCGTTCGGAAGCCCCCGCCGCCCCCCTCCCCGTCACCGCCAGACGTCATGTTTGAACTCGAGTTTTATTTATCAAACGCCATATGAAGATGTTTAAGATACGGCAATACAAATAAATTATTCATGTCAATTAGCGTTTCATCTTCCGAGATACAAACTTGTGTGATCTCCTTAACAACTATTTATTTCACAGTGAAACAGAGGTCCCCCCCCAGAAGCCCACCGCCATCGCCCGAGGACATGTCTTTTAAAGAAAAGCATCAGAGCTTTGCATACCTTCCATTTGCATATTAAAGGCACCGTGAGACACATAGAAGAATTGGGGAAAGCAGTTTAATCATCACTCAAGACTGACTGGAATCATAAAACTCTTTTGGCCTTTAGAGACGCCGCCGCAGCAATGAAACACTTGCAAAAAAAAAAAATCTTTTCAAGTCGTTCCTGTTGCTCCTGCAGTCGCGCTGTTTTCTTTGTGTTTTGACGTGACAAGTCAATTCCTTCAGCTCCACGCCGTGGAGGACCGTTCGTCAGGTGGAAATAATTTGAATCTGAGCGCCAGAAGAAGTTGCTCCGGTTTCCTGAAGTTTGAGCGGGTCCGAGTCCGACTCTGCTACCGAGTGGAGTGGCTGGAGTGCGCACGTCACATCGGCTCGCGTCGCTCTGACTGACCACCTCCGATGCCCCGTGGCTAAACGGGCCCCGTTTAGACGGATACGAGGAAGACGCTCGCCGCTAAGATCACGGTCAAAGATTTGCAGCGAATCCGACCCGGCAAACGGACCCTGAAGCCATCCGGACGCGAGTCGAGGTGGACCGAGACTACAAGATCACAGAAACAAAGAGAGATGAGGAGTTTGAGTGATCGTGAACATGGGTTTAGTCTTAGAAATCTAATGTTTTACACTAGAAAATAGCCTCATTGACATACACTGTAGGACACATTTCAGATTTATCTTACATCCCTCCTACTATCAGCTTTCCTGATGTTCATGATGCTCTGTACCTTGAATTTATCGCCCATCATCTTGGATTTCATTTAGACTTTGCAGAAAAGTCTAAAAAAAGTTAAAAAAAAATAATAAAACGATGTAAAAAAAAAAGTTTTTAAAAAGTACGTAGAAAATGACGTCTAAAATAAAAACCTACGTCTAGAAAAAACAATGTCTAAAATACATGCGTCTAAAAAACTATATCTAAAAAAAGAACGACAAAAAAATAACATCTAGAATAAAGACGTAAAAACAAATAAAGTAAAAATAATAAAATCTAAAAAAACGACATTTATAAAAAAACGACATGTAAAAAAACGACAAAAAATAACATCTAGAAAAAAGACGTTAAAACAAATAAAGTAAAAAAAACCGCATCTAAAAAACAACATTTATAAAGACGTCTAAAAAACTAAGTAAAAAAACAACATGTAAAAAAAACGACAAAAAATAACATCTACAAAAAATGTCTAAAAAGAAGGATTAAAAAAAAACAAAGTTGTCTTAAAGAATAATATTTCAAAAACACATCTGAAAAAAATGACGTTAAAAAAACTATGTCTAAAAATAACAATGTCCACCAAAAAATTGACATAAAATATTTTAAAAAATGTTGAAAACAATTAAACAAAAAAATAAAAAATCGATGTCTAAAATATAACATCTACACTAACAATGTCTAAAAAAAAAAAAACGACATTAAAACAAATTAAGTAAAAAAAAAAAAACATCTAAAAAAGCGACGTCTATTAAAAAAAATGTAAAAAAAACTACTTAAAATAAACGACATTGAAAAAACATTAAAAAATAATGTCTAAAAAACTACATCTGGGAAACGGTTCAGTGGACTCTTAACGGCGAAGCACGCCATGGCGTGATTTAGTAGAGCTAGCGTGTTCGTCGTTTGATGTCAGACGTGTATTGCTACTATCCAGCTCCTAGGCTCATTTTGGTGGTGCTGAGGTGCAGCGGTCGACCCATAATAGAAGATCCCATGTTTGATTCCTGCCCTGCCTGCCCCATGAGTCAAAGTGTCATTAGGCAAGAACCCACAGGTCACAGGTTAAGATCATGTATGACATTAGTGTGTGAACGGGACCGAGACCCTAAAACACTTTGGACTTTAACTATTTAACATTATGATATTTAAACTTAACTCGTTAGCTACATTCAAGAACGCACTTAACGCGCATTATCCCATGATGCATCACTGCCAAATCCAAGTCCCTGATTGGTCAAAGTTTGAACAAGTTTTCCTTCCATCGCGTGTTCAATGGCTACGTGTTGTGTACGTCGCGCTCTAAATAGAACTTGCTGAACGTCTGAAAAACACGCTTACGCAAACTTTTCATCGGAAGCAGTCGCTTGAACGTACGTTAGCCGAGGTCAGTTTGTTAGCTAGCTTACGACCATTCACGCGATTCCTACGAATTACGACACGGACGAGTCTATTGGAATTACGCTACTTGCAACGTCAACACTTGTAATAAAGATTCAACATTAAATGTTTAATCAAGGTCAATAGAAAGGTAAACACCATTTACTATTTTAGGAGGGAGGGGCTAGTAAGTGGGCGTGGCAAAGTGAATGGGTTGAATTTTTTTTTTATATTATTTATGAAACAGCAATACATCTCTTAATTTAATATATTTACAGTTTATTCCATATATGGAAGCAATATTTATCAGTATATTAAAATATATTGAAATATTCCAACTATTATGTATTCTTATATTGAAATACACCAATCCAATATATTGCTCTATATACTGAAATACAATGTATATTTATTTTCAAAAATATGTGGATAAATTACTAACATATTGAAATATATTTCTTACTATATATATATATATATATATATATATATATATATATATATATATATAATATATATATATAGTAAGGGAAATAAAATGTTTTACAGAAGCTTTTCATGTGTGGTTGTGGTGGTTTTCTAACCCTACTAAGTGCATCATGGGTAAAACTCTTGACTCCTCCCACTAAAAAAGTACATTTAAGATCGCTCGGTCGATAGATGTTGAGGAAAGAATAAAGGATAAAAAGTGATGAGTTGGCGCTGAGGAGTTGCTCTCAGTGACGTGGCGAGCGCTGAACTCAGGCGCCGTCACTCTGACTTCCTGTGATTTGTTTGCCCCGTGGCTACCGGCGTCCTGCATTGTCCGGGACAGGCAGGACGAGCGCCGCCGCGAGTCCCTCCGACCCCGGCGCTAACGGGTCACGTCACACGCCGGTGTCACTGGCGTGCCCACTCAGCTCCGGACCTGACCCACTTCAGCCAGTCCACTCCGAGGCCCCCGCTCGCCATCATCATCATCGTCCTCCTTTTGGCTCCGGCCAATCGGCCCTGACACCCCGTAATCTGAGCCCGGGAGCTAATTAAAGCCTTCGGAGGCGGCGGCTCGATCACAGACATCGTCACCGACAGCAGATTGATGCTTGGTGAGATCACGCAAATGAGGGCTTGTGGGTAATGAGGGAAACTTCGCTGACAAACTTCCTGGGCGAGAAGTCCGTCGCTGACGACGCGCCGGTGACCTTGCGTCTTCAGCACACATGGCGGCGGCGGCGGCGGGGCCCCCCCTCAACTTCACCCTTTAGTTTTTAAGCCTCTTTCCTGGAGGGTCGCGAATCCCGAAAGCGCCGTTACAAACGCTCTAACACGCCGGCTGCCGAGAGCGCCCGCCGCTGCCAAGGTGGGCGCCGACGCGCGAACCAGAACTCCTGAACAGAGAGGGGGGAGCCGGGTTGAGAAGTTCGGACGCTCTCTGACAAATGAAGAGACTTTTTGCAGAAAAAGGAAGAAAGAGATCAGAATAAATGGAGTTTTTGACTGCAGCAACACTTGATGTCGAGAAGGAAAAGCAGAAAAACACCAGTCTGTTCACTTTGAGGCAAAACACGGCGAACAAAAGGAAAAGTGAAAAAGTCTGAAACTAGCAAAGAAATAAAAAGTAGCATTTCTGGACAAATGTTTCTATCTCCTTTTCTGCCTTGTTTGTTTTTTTATGTTTATTTCTTGTTTTCAGTAGATTTTTTATTGTGTGGTTCTGTTTTTTGTGCACTTGAATATTTTTTATAATAAACTTTGGTTTATTTCTGTCCTTTCTCTTCATTTTTGTAGTTTATTTATAAAAACATGTCTCTTTGTGGTGCATTTACTCTGACTGAACTTTGACGTTGTTGGTTTTCTTTATAGTTTGGGAGTTTTGACATATTTTTTTCATTGGTGTTTGTTTACTGTTGATTGCGTTTTTCTCTTTTGTTTTACTTTGAAAATTTTTTTGCATCAATTTTCGTGCATCTGCGTCAGGCTATTGTGTATTTGTTCTTCATTAAATCAGTCATTTGTGAAATATTGAGTTTTTTATTTCACATTTTGTTCAAAATGTCAGCTTTTTTTATTTAAGGACAGAATTCATTTGAGCCCTTGTATGAGATTTCTCTCGTTTTTACAAATTAATTATTTTCCACTGTGTATAAAAACCTTTCCATTTTTTTTTTATCAGAAATTTCTAATTTTTTTGCCATAATTTTTTTTAATTTTTAGTTTTCTTTCTTTATAGTTTTTAGTGTCTGTTTGTTTTCTTTTATAAATTTGTTTTTTATCACCGTGTTTAGAGGACATTTTTCTTTTATTATTGAATTTTCCACATAAAATGCATATTTTGGCGTTGTTAGTTTATCTTAGATTTTGTGAGGGTTTTTTTTTTATGTTTTATTGTAAATTTTGCTAATTTTTTTTGTTTATGTTTTATACGTTGTTTTTGCCAGTTTAGAGCTCATTTCCAGCTTTTTTTTTCTCAAATTTTGATTTTGTTGCATATATTTTTCACATTTTTCTTTCTAAATCATTTGGGATTATTGGTTTTCTTTAGTCTGTGAGATTTGCATATGTTTTTTGTAAAAATTTTTTTGTCGTATTTCGACATGTCGTCCCTTTATTCTCATTTTTTACACCATTTTTTGTGTTGTACGCGTCTGTTGCATGTCAGGCTAGCTTTTTCTTTTTTTCAGAGCTTTAAACCATTTAATTCAAGTTTTCATGTCTTTTTGTGGTCATCTTTAGCTGCATTTCTTTTATCGACCTGTGTTTGACATGTTTTCAGGGTTGTTGTTTTTCTTTTTTTTCAGTTTTTATCAATTTAATATGAACTTTATTTGGACATTTTTAAACTTTTTTGCTACATTTTCTTTCAGTTGTTTTCTCTACAGCAGGGGTCACCAACGTGGTGCCCGCGGGCACCAGGTAGCCCTCAAGGCCCCCACAAGGTGCCCTCAGGCCTCTTCTAAAATTAACACACTGCATCTAAAATTAAATTCTGTTGATATTTTTTTTTATTACACTTGCATTTACTTAAAAATTAAAACGTCTTACAAATATGTTGATGATACATGAACTTTAGATAAGTTTAGGTGACCTCTGACCTATTCCAGTTCAAAGATCATTAATTTTGTTGAAAATGTTGCAGATTTGGTCTTTAGTTCAAAATGTGACATGATTTGTTTAAAAAATGTGTAAGATGATTTTTCTTTAACATTATACAAATGATTAACATGGTACAACACAGGGAAAATGGGACATTTTCCCATGAAATCTAAGTGAACATCTGAAAATGTAACAATTACTGAGATTAAATAAGACCTGAATATTGATATTTCTTTCCTAGCTTGTTGTCATTGTTGATAATTATAGTGAGAAATCCGTGTCTTTGCAAAGAGGAGTATCATTTTTCATTATTAATAATGTATAACTATAACTAAACAAAATTTGTTATTTCAAAATGGTAGCCCTTCGTATAACTAAGTACCCATGAAGTAGCCCTCAGGTTCAAAAAGGTTAGTGACCCCTGCTCTACAGCCTGTGAGGTACTTTAATTTTTTTCCTAAATTATATTTAAATAACTGTGTTTTGAGTTGAATTTTTGTGATTTTTTTTTTGTTACTTTTTGTATTTCACTTGAAAAACATTTACATTTTCTCTTGTATTTGTTTGCGTTGATAGTTTGAGAGTTTTTCAAATGTTTCTATTTCCAGGTTTAGATTCCACTTCCTGTGTTTCTTATTTGGTTTTATTGACGCTTTACTTTGAAATTCTTCCCATTTTTGCAGTTTTTCATGTCGTCAATCTGGATTTTCCTTTCATATTTTTTTAGATTTTTTTCTTTCCAAACTCCTCTCAAAGGGAAGCGGTTGCTGCAGGACTCCTTCAAATGTTTCTGAAGCTTTTCTGCGGCCGCCCCCCTTCCCCTCCCCCTCCCTTCCACTTCCTGCGAGCCGCTCATCTCATTGTTTACCAATTACCTCGCAGGCTCTCCGTCAGCGAGGACTCCTCTCTGCATTCTTTAAATTGATACTTTCTGTACTTGTTAGTTGGCAGTCAGAGTCTTCCTGGAGCCAATCTTCCAAAGGGACGGAGAGGGAAATGTTTTTTGTGAGGCTTCAGAAGGAGATTTGTATCTTGAGATGGGCGGTAATCAGGATAAAAAAATAAAAAAAAAAAACATTTTTTTTTTTTTTTTTAAAAACACCCACACAAGTTCCCCTTCCCCCTGCCTTCCTGTGCAAATTTGGACATGATCACAAGTGAGAAAAGCCGAGGGGGGTCTGGCTTCACGGCGGAGATGGAAGATACAAGCAAGAGTGTGTGTTTTTGCGTCGTTCGACTCACAAAAACGCACACACAGTGCGGGCCGACAGTCCCGGCGACGCGAAACTCCATTTATTATGCAGAGTTGCACAAATGGCACGACTCGGAAAGCCTCCAAACGCGAGGTGAAAGCCCTCCTTCCTGTGAGTCCTTCAACAATGGCAGCGTTCTGACGGCGTTTTGGTGCAGATTATTAAGCCGCCGCCGCCGCCGCCGCACCTTTCAAGTCGCCTGAGTGGAACGTCGTTGCACTTCAAAAAGGTCCGGGCCAATCATTAAAAAAAAAAAAAAAGGAGGAAATGTCACCCAATTACGACAAATGCACATAATTCTCCGGCGGAGCTCAGAAACGCTTAACAAAATTGCGCATCGTCAACCGTTTGGGGGATTAAAACACACTTTGACTTCTTTTTTTTTTTATTTCCTCCCTCCTCAAAGACCAAACTAATTCCAGACAGGAGGCGTTGGAGGAAAGTGTTTCGGCGACACAGACGGCGGGACTTACTGCTCATGCATTTATGAATGCGCTGGCGGCGCGTCGCCGCGGCCGAACGCTGACACACGCGACGCAACGACAAACTTTACTGCTTCACTTTTCTGACATCGATGCCAAACGAACATCAACTGCTTTTGTTTGACCGTAGAGTCATTCTTACCTAAATCAATTCAAGTGAACTTGAATGTGTTTTGGATTTCAAGCACATCAGGGGAAAGGTGGGAACGTAGGAGGTCAACGTCCAGAAGCAAAGTGCGCATAAATATTATTCTGGTCCTCAAATGAAACGAGCACCAAGAATAAAGAACACAGCTCTCTTGAAACAGCAGATTAGCCTCATGGTTTACCTTAGCAGGTTAGCCTTGACATGTTATCTTTAAAGGGCTAACTTTAGCATATTAGCCTTAGCGGGATAAGCTTTGCGGGTTAACAGTGTGCTAGGCTAAGTGGGTTAGCCTTAGTGTGTTAGGCTTAGCGGGTTATGCTTATCAGGCTAGACCTAGCTACATTAACCTTAGTGAGTTTAGCTTAGTGGATTACCCTTAGCAAGTTATCCTTTCCGGTTAGTCTTAGGGGGTTAGGTTTAGCAGGTTAGCCTTAGTGGGTAATGCTTAGCGGGTTAGCCATAGCGGGTTGTGCATAGCAGATTAGCCTCAGTGAGTTATGCTGAGTGAGTTAGCCTTAATGGGTTATGCTTAGTGGGTTAGCCTATGTAGCCTATGCTTAGTGGGTTAGCCATAGCGGGTTGTGCACAGCGGGTTATCCTTACCAGGTCAGTCCTAAAGGGTTATGGTTAGCAGGTTAGCCTTAGTGGGCTATGCTTAGCGGGTTAGCCATAGCGGGTTGTGCATAGCGGGTTAGGCTCAGGGAGTTATGCTTAGCGGGTTAGCCTTAGTGGCCTATGCTTAGCGGGTTAGGCTTAAAAGGTTATGCTTAGCAGGTTAGCCATAGCGGGTTGTGCATAGCAGATTAGCCTCAGTGAGTTATGCTGAGTGAGTTAGCCTTAATGGGTTATGCTTAGTGGGTTAGCCTATGTAGCCTATGCTTAGTGGGTTAGCCATAGCGGGTTGTGCACAGCGGGTTATCCTTACCAGGTCAGTCCTAAAGGGTTATGGTTAGCAGGTTAGCCTTAGTGGGCTATGCTTAGCAGGTTAGCCATAGCGGGTTGTGCATAGCGGGTTAGGCTCAGGGAGTTATGCTTAGCGGGTTAGCCTTAGTGGCCTATGCTTAGCGGGTTAGGCTTAAAGGTTATGCTTAGCAGGTTAGCCATAGCGGTTTGTGCATAGCAGGTTAGCCTCAGTGAGTTATGCTGAGTGGGTTAGCCTTAATGGGTTATGCTTAGTGGGTTAGCCTATGTAGCCTATGCTTAGTGGGTTAGCCATAGCGGGTTGTGCACAGCGGGTTATCCTTACCAGGTCAGTCCTAAAGGGTTATGGTTAGCAGGTTAGCCTTAGTGGGCTATGCTTAGCGGGTTAGCCATAGCGGGTTGTGCATAGCGGGTTAGCCTCAGGGAGTTATGCTTAGCGGGTTAGCCTTAGTGGCCTATGCTTAGCGGGTTAGGCTTAAAAGGTTATGCTTAGCAGGTTAGCCATAGCGGTTTGTGCATAGCAGGTTAGCCTCAGTGAGTTATGCTGAGTGGGTTAGCCTTAATAGGCTATGCTTAGTGGGTTAGCCTATGTAGCCTATGCTTAGCGGGTTAGCCATAGCGGGTTGTGCACAGCGGGTTATCCTTACCAGGTCAGTCCTAAAGGGTTATGGTTAGCAGGTTAGCCTTAGTGGGCTATGCTTAGCGGGTTGTGCATAGCGGGTTGTGCATAGCGGGTTAGCCTCAGGGAGTTATGCTTAGCGGGTTAGCCTTAGTGGCCTATGCTTAGCGGGTTAGGCTTAAAAGGTTATGCTTAGCAGGTTAGCCATAGCGGTTTGTGCATAGCAGGTTAGCCTCAGTGAGTTATGCTGAGTGGGTTAGCCTTAATGGGTTATGCTTAGTGGGTTATCCTTACCAGGTCAGTCCTAAAGGGTTGTGCTTAGAGGTTAGCCTTAGTGAGTAATGCGTAGCGGGTTAGGCGTAAAAGGTTATGCTTAGCGGGTTAGCCATAGCGGGTTGTGCAAAGCAGGTTAGCCTCAGTGAGTTATGCTGAGTGGGTTAGTCTTAATGGGTTATGCTTAGTGGGTTAGCCTATGTGGCCTATGCTTAGCGGGTTAGCCTTAGTGGGCTATGTATGCTTAGCGGGTTAGGCTTAAAAGGTTATGCTTAGCAGGTTAGCCACAGTGAGTTATGCTGAGTGGGTTAGTCTTACCGGTCAGTCCTAAAGGGTTATGCTTTGCAGGTTAGCCTTAGTGGGCTATGCTTAGCGGGTTAGTCTTAGTGGGCTATGCTTAGCAGGTTAGCGATAGCGGGTTGTGCTAAATATATTATAAGTTATAGTGTTATATTATAATTATATAGCTATCATATATAATACAGTATGCACACACACACACTGCTACATAATATATTTACAACACTGCACACTACATATATATCCATATAAAGTGTGTATGTGTGTATATATATAAAGTGATATGGGAAAATCGTACTATTGTTAAAATCTATTTTTGATCGATAAACGTTGTTTCATGTATAAAAATTCTTTTAAGAATTCAAAAACTTCCATTCTCTTACTAAAGCATTACTGGTTGGGGGTTTGTCAACATTTCGGTTTGACCGATAGCATCATAGCTGTACTATGACCAAAATGAATCCTGTAATGATTGTGCACACAGTGTCGTTTCCGCCGCGCGATTTGCTCCGAAAGTCGCAACAAAAGCACAATCTTGCATCTCTGAAGCGCCATTAAGCCCCTTAAAAGTCCCCTCGTCCCATTACTCCACTCCCTTCTCGCCATTTTCTTACGATATTAGGCCATTTAATTACAGTTTAGAGCATTAAGGAGCAATTTTAAGTATAATTTGCAGTTCATGAACTGTTTTTGAAAATTACTCTTAATATAATTAACTTCCGTCATTAGGACCTAATCCCCGCAGGCTTCCTTGAAGGAACATGGAAAAACGCCTTCCACTGGAAGGTTGGACCGCGAACCCTCCTCAATGGAGTCATTATTCACCCCCAAAAAACAAAAAAAGTGAAATCTGGGAGTCTCCATCATTCTGGGATGAGGGAGCGGAGGGGACGTGAAAAGGGGGCGGGTCCAAAGGTTCCTCTGACCGCATTAACCCCGGCATCATCTCCACATCCTCCGGTGAAGTATCCCGCCTAATTAAGAGCAGATATTTCCTTGTCGAGAATCGCGGGGGCCCGGAGTCTAATTAAATCAAGAGGACGGCGGCGCGTCGGAGGGTGGGGACGCTATAAACCGTCATAAAAAATGCAGGCGGGGGCCCGCACCTTGACGGCTAAGTGATGGTTTGCTCGGCGTCTCCGCTGATGGGGTTAAGGACGTGTCGCTTCGTCTTCGGCCGGGCTTTAATCAGGCTCCAGCCGGGCCCCGTGGCACGAGCCGGGGCTTTGGCGGCGCGTAACTGACCGGTGATTTAGAATGATATGATTACACCTACACCGGCATGCTGCGCCGCGAATTATCCCCCCCACAAACACACACACACACACTCGCTTCCACCTCTCCAGAAAAAAAAAGAGGTGTAATGAGCGATGTTCCCCGCCGCCCAGCTGGGGCCCCGAGGACTCGGCCATGAGCCGGCATCCTAATCAGCCGTCAGCCAAAAAACGCCGCCGCATCCGAATCTGTGTTTGTGCATAACGAGAAGATTTCCACGTTGGCAAAACACATCATCGCTCACCCCCTTAAAGGCGGAGAAAGAGTGTTGGGGGGGGGGGGGGGACGCTGGAGGAAATCACTGCGGTCATGTTACCCTCAAGACACCCCCCCAACGCCACCCCCGCTGTGTTGAACATTGTGGAGCTTTTCTATGGATTGATGAAGGAATC
Organism: Oryzias javanicus; assembly: GCA_003999625.1. Classification (NCBI taxonomy): domain Eukaryota; kingdom Metazoa; phylum Chordata; class Actinopteri; order Beloniformes; family Adrianichthyidae; genus Oryzias; species Oryzias javanicus. Next base: position 2,786,093 of record CM012438.1, read on the forward strand.
ATGGAAGTTTGCAGGTTTCCTGAATACCACATAAATACTGGGACATCCTTAGATGATCCAGTACTCTCAAGGTCATGTACTGACAAATTTAATTTCAAATTTTTTTTTTAATAAAAAATTAGGGCGGAAAAACATTTTCTGTTATATCAGAAAATATTCTTGTATATTTTATTATGTTCTATATTTAATCATATATATATATATATATATATATATATACACACACACATACATACATCCATTTGTATATATTTTATTACTGTTGTATATTTTTAGATTTATTGATTTTTATATTGTACACATTTCATATACATTTTTTTAATAGAAAAGCCACATTTTTTTAATCATATAAACATAAGTAAATGATTCCCACAAACAAAAACATACAATGTTGTCAACTTTTTCCCTTAAATTTAGGCGTCTAAAAAACAGAAGTTATTATGTAAAGTCCTAAAAAAGTCAAATTAAGTGTTTTTTTTTTAATCTATGGTGTTAAAGTTAAAAACAAAAGTGCCCAGAAGTATCATACGAAGGTAATTCCACTGGATGAAGACAACAAAACTGCAACAATAAAAATGTGTTACTAGTTCTCTGAATGGGCATTCCCTGTAATCATTGAAAAAATCAAATTAGTAAATACCACAAGTAGACGTACATTAATTAACTGTCTTGTGCGTTAAGTCCAACATAGCTCAATTTGAGAACTGGTGTGAATGACCCCTCCCCCTACTGTTCCAAACAGGAAGTACTGCTGGTTCCAAGAAGTCAAACCTTCTTTAGAGACCTATTAGAGTTTGTATTTCTCAGAATTGAATCCAAATGTTTTTTTTTTTTCTTGTAGGGCAAACCACTCAAATTATAAACTGGCCAATCAGATACTTTAATAAAATAGGAAGTCTTACGTTGAATGTTTGACCGATTACCATAGAAATGTTGACTCAGACCGACTAAGACAGCTTTTTAAACATTTCTGGTTCCAGCATGGCGATGTCTGAACTGACATGGTTTCATTGGAGCTGGAAGTTAACCATTTCCTTTTTTTTTGTTGTTAACCATCTTCTACAGGTGACATCACACTGACTCAGTCCAGTTTTTTATATACAGTCAATGGGTCCAAACTGCTTCACAGTGACAGTCTCATTCAAACACTGGCACCAACCTACAACCACCAGGAGCAAAACGGGGTTCAGGGTCTTACCCCAGGAGACTTTGACACATGGGCGGGCAAGGTGGGAACCTGGGATCCTCGAAGTGAACAGACTGGACCTGGAGCCGGGTCGGTTCACCAAGTAACCACTCGGGGGCTTGATTTAAAAAGTCCATCCCCTTTCACCCCATAAACACCAAGTTTGTATTTGAGGCCAGTTAAGGTTTGGTCTGTAGCTGAAGTTGAGATTTTAATTCATACTGTTTGACAAAACGCTTAAAAACTTGCAAATATTCTTCAAAGAACAACCAAACGAAGTTGTGATTTAAAGAAAAGTATCGTATAAATAGGAGTATTGTCTCAGAACAGGCCCTGCATTAGACTGGCGGACTGTCCAGGGTAAACCCTGCCTTCGCCCATCAGCCGCCGGGATAGGCTCCGGCATCCCCGCGACCCCAAAAGGGATAAAGCGGTATGGAAAATGAATGAATGAATGTCTCAGAACACCGAGCAGCACCAGAACCTCACAAACAGCAGATGTGGGCTTTTGTTGGGTCCAATGAGTCACCTGAACCCTTACCTTCAACAACATTAACGCCTCAAATGGACAATCTAGACACAAATCCAAGATAATGTGGTGAGAAAGAAACGCACCAATGCTGTTAGCAAGATGCTAATGAACAAAAACCATTCAGGGTTATTGTTTTTATTAAAACTATGACCACTGACCCCTACTAACCCTGAAGAACTCCTCAAAGTCCAACTATTAATCCACGATTAATCCAAAATCAAGGTGTTAGTTCACTCAAACATCCAAACCTACTCAATGATGTAATGTATTAAAATATTCCACCTACTTGATGGTCAAAGCTCGATCCAACAGCTCCAAATGCGGCAGTCTGGCCTCCATTCCAACCCCAAACTGGCAGAAACGCGGCGTCCAGAGGGAACAAACGCCACTTTCAAAAGACGACAAACTTCCAAAAGTTTCTTCCTTTCAAAAACTTTATAGTTTGTTGGTGAGTTTTTGCTCGTGGGACTCTCAAAGATGGAGCTTCCTGTTGACTTGCAGCACATGGAGGATCCCTTCCATGTATAGCTTTGAAGAAAACTTTATTGAGATGACCGTTGTGACAAAAGTGGAACCAGCAGGGGGCTAATCTTAAAGAGGAGCTTCAAGGAGCTCATCCACCTTAAGAGAATGGAGAGAAAAAAAATGACCCCACAGCAAAAGAAACCGTGAAGGAATTGGACAAAAATCTCCTATGGGGCTTAAAAAAAAGTTTCAAAATCCCCTAACAAATCCCAGAGACAAGTATTGGGGATATCCAAAGAAAATACTATGGGATGGCCACACCACCCACAGTGTCTCCGCGGCCATTTTCTTGCAAAATGTAAAATTTGGCTACTTTCACATTTTTCCAAAATAAGAGAAAAGAAAACTATTGTCCAAACGGTTTTCACAAAATTTTGTTCATTTTATTTTGCTACAAAGTTAAGTCTACAACCATAATCGAAATGTTGTTGACCTTTGACCTCGGAACATTTTCAAAAAACTACCACCTTTAATACTAGCTACCATTTTAAACTCCTCCTAGGGCAGGAGTCTGCAACCTGCAGCTCTTTTATCTCTCCATAGTGGCTCTCTGGATGAAGAAAATAAACTAATAGTCATTTTCAGAATAATTGGATACAAACGTTTTTGGCTAATTTGTTTTCTCATGGGGTTTTTTAGGATAATTTAAAGTTTTAGCTTCCATTTTAGCAACATGCTAACGTTTTTGACCAATTTAGTTTAATAAGGAAATTTATGCTAATATGCAGTTTAGCTAATATTTTAGTAAAATGCTAATGCTTTCAGCTAATTTGTTATTTACTGATTTTTTTTTTTGATAATTTAGAATTTAGCTTTTATTTTAGCAACATGCTAACGTTTTTGACTAAGTTAGTTTACTGAGGAATTTTAGGCTATTTTAGAATTCAGCTAGTAATTAAGCAACAAGCTAGTTTTTTTGCCTCTAATTAGATTTTTATGCTAATTTTGAGTTAAGCTAATATTTTAGCAATATGCTAATATTTTTTGCTAATTTTTTCATCTACTATGACTTTCAAGCTAATTTTGAGTTTAGCTTTTATTTCATCAACATGCTTAACTTTTTGGCTGATTTAATTTACAGAGAAAAGTTTTGCTCATTTGAAGTTCAGCTAGTAGTTAAGCAAAAAGCTAGCTTTTTTCCTACTAAAGTTAAAAACATTTTTAAAAATTCCCTTTTGAGAGATGCTAGTTTTTTCTTATATGTTTTATTTATTTTGTTCATGCCAAAAATAGACATTATTCACATTTATTTAAAAAAAACAAAAATAAGGTTACAAATGCAAATCCAAATTTCTTAAAGGCTAACTCCTTCTAGGTTTTGATCAATAAACAAGGCCAAATGGCTCTTTTACTGTCAAAGGTTGCCGACCCTGTCCTAGGGATTTCAATCTAGCTAGATCTAACTCCTCGAGCATCATTGGGAGGCCACTTGGTACAAAATGTTGTTACTAGAAGACTTTGAATGGCGTTAGCGGGGTGAGCTTGCAAAAGTGGCGTTCCCCTCTCGTTTGCTTATCTTTTTTTAAGCGGAAAATGGTAAATATTCAATACACGAATCGAGCTGAACGAAACGACATAACACATGACATGACTATATTAGGAATGTGGGCACGGTTGACGAAAAACCTCAGTTGCTAAGGAAATCAAAAATTTTACTTTTGCTGATTTGTCTAAAAATTATATAGACTTGTTTGTCACCCCAAGGCGACCGAAAAATAAAATGGTTGCTATGGAGATAAACCCCCCAAAAAAAAAAGAAGAAAAAAAGAAGTGTTATTTGGTTGGTGGTGGAGGCAGAAGGTGAGAGTGAGGGGAGGGTTGGTCAGATGTGGTCAGTGAGGGCAGTTAGCTACTTATTGTGTTTTTTTTTTTTTAAAGTTCTTAATAAAAGCGGATGAACTTGAGAAAGTTTTCACTGCAGCAGAAGTTGCAGATCTCAGCAGGAGCACCAAAGTATGATTTCATTAATTTAGTCCTGCACCAAACCCACTGTGATGCCAAACTGGTTGGATTTTTGGGGAGAAAAAGCGAGCCAGGAAGGATTTTAGGAATCACTGCAAACAGAAAATGAAAGTAATTGAGTAAAATACTCACATTAGGCGAGGGTGGGTTTCTTTTATCGCCTTCTTCTTGCCCTCCTTTGCAGCACAGCTGGCAGCGGGCCGCACCACCTGCTCCGAGGCTCCTTTCCCTTCCAGCCAGAATGAACAGCTGGCTGCTCTTCTGACGTTCTGATTGGCTAATCCCTGCTGGTCACTTGTGCTTTTCCTCCCCGCCTGTCATTGAACCTTCTCTCTCCGACTGCCAGGTTCCAGCAGCACCGCTCCCCCGTCCTTCATGTGCCCCCGCGAACCGGTCCGGGTGGCGCGCGAGGATATGTAAATAATTTAATGAGGTCAAAAGTGTGAGTCTCCTTTACCGTCCCTCTCGTTTAAACCTTTCCGTGGAATCACTTGAAAGAAAGCCGCTGCTGCCAAGGCCCCATTTAAACCGGAGCTGAACTGACAGGAAAACCGTCGGAAACATCGGGAAGGTCAAAACGCTGCCCCCCCCCCCCTTCAGGTGCAGAAATGATGGAATTAATAGAAAACCAGTTAAGTGGAAAGACAAACTCTGAAATACAGAGTGGATTAAGAAAAAGATCAAAACAAAAGAAAGTCAACAGATAAATGAAAAAAAGGAATCTAATCAAGAATGGCACTTAGCTTTTTATCACTTTTTCAAATTTCAAACTTACGCATGCTAACGCACATGTTAGCACCTTAGCGCACTTTACTAAATACTTCGAATTAGTCTCTCTTTCTGTAGTTTAAGGAACATATTTACCTCATTGTTACTGATCAAAAGATATTAATATTTTTTTTCTTATTTTGCATATATTCTTGTCAAATTAAAAAAAAAGAAAGCTAATGGGGATGCTAATAGGTTAGCATATTTTATAAAAACTTTTTATTACTTTTCTCACTTTACTTTATCTTAGAAAAAATTTTACTTCATTATTTCGGATCATTTTTAACATTTTGACAAATCTGATTTTTAAGCTAAATAATGCTAAATGTTATGCTAGCTGGTTGGCAAACTTTTGTAAATACTTTTGAATTCTTTTAGCTTTTTTCCTTTAGCCCACAAAACGTTTTTTTTTTTTTATTGTTACTGATCATGAATTTTCTCCAATTTTAGAACATCTACTTTTTAAGTTTAAAAAAATCCTAATGGTAATGCTAGCACGTTAGCATATTGTTGTTAAAAATTTTTTATCACTTTTCTCTGTTTACGTCTTCTTTGGAAACAATATTACGTCTTTGTTGCTGATATTAAAAACATGAAATTAAGGCTTTTTCCAATTTTGCCAAATTTACTTTTAAAGTTAAAGACTGCTTAAATATTACGTAAGCTTGTCGGCACACTTTTGTAAATTACATTATTTTTTTTTATCTTAGAAAATATTTTTACTTCATTGCTACTGATGTCAACAATGTCTTTTATGTATAATAAAGTTACGTTTCTGTGAAACAAATACCTGATATCGTTCTTCCCATATAGCTTTTCATTACTTTTTAAATCTGAAATGCAAACACTTATGCTAGCTAGTTAGCACACTATAGTAAATGGATTTTATTTATTTATTTTTTTCGCTAATCTTTCGAAAGATGAAATTCACTGTTAGTAATCACATGAACATCAAAAAATGTTTTTTCTCATTTTGGTATTTTATATTTAAAGAAT